>JAULKM010029359.1:1707-13749 GCA_032355605.1 Rubia tinctorum | reverse complement strand
CTAGAAATCTTGCAACAAAAACATAACAAAAGAGATGTTAAATGCTTCGGAAAACACATGCATTTGTCGTCACATCACATATCGTATCCTCTCCACGAGGGTTTCCTGTCCTCTATTTCTTTTAGCCTCCTTATCATCTCCATCTGGGATGCCACTATCGTTTGAAGGACCTCCGAGTTATTCACAACCTCCTCTCCTGTGTAGATTTGATGTATCTCCCCCGTCGATGTCAGCATCGGGGCAGGCTCCTTCTCGTGCGTAATGTCTTTCACGGTCACCTGATTTTATAGGTTTTATGGTATTCGTGTCTCCATTTTCTCCAAGTTGCATGGATGGTGAAAGTTGATAAGATCCCCACAGATGGTGCCAATGTTAAATCCAAAACTTGTAATATGCTTAGTGATGATCCACACCAGTCCAATATGCTCCTGAACCTATAAGACAGGCAGAATGGGGTCAGGTGGGCAGACCCAGGGCCATGCCTGCTCCGACGCTCCGGTTAGCCATTGTTGCCATGTAGAAGCGTCTCAAGGTGAATAGTAAGCTAATAGAAAATTTTCTCTTGTTTCACACCCTTCTCCTAGTTATATGTGGTTTGGTGGCTGATGGGACAGGAGTTGTCCCATCAAGCACAGTCGGACTCCTTCCTGTTTGCCTTCGAACGTCTGGGCTGAAAGGCCTCTTTTATTCCTTCTCTTGTAATGTGACCATCAGTCCCATTCGTTATCAGTTGGTTATCTGGTTCCTTAGAAAATGTTATAAACTGGTAGAAACCTAAACCGATTACTCGATTAACTGCCTAACCTATAAACCAACCAGTTGAACACCTCTATCTGCGACAGCTAACACTAGGCTGTCATTTGTGGGTGTATACTCTCTGTGACTCTTTAGGGAATCCTCTTTTACTTCCACCCTGGCTACTTCCCTGCCTTTTTTCGTCTCGCGAGCTCTTCTCGGGGACATTTCATTGCTTTGGCCCTTTGCCTGGCTATGGTACCCCCTTGATCTGCTACTTATCTCAGGCTTGGCCTGGTAAGTTGCTTTGTTGTAAGCTCATTCGTCTTTCATCAAGTGTGATAGCTCTTCCCTCTTAACACAGTTTTCAATGGTTTGTTTCTAGTGCACACACTCATTCGTGCCATGGCCGTGATCTTTGTGATAATTGAAAAATATATATATATATATCCCTCTTGAGTGAGCTTGCTTTCATCTTCCTTGTGGGCTCCAATGCATTTTTTTATGCCACCAAGGTAAAAATACCCTTTGGCGTCTTTATGAGTGGCGTGTACTTCCGATCAAGGTTTAGTCTTCTAGGATGGGTGGCTGGATCCGACCTCTTTTTGGGCTTTTACCCGCAGTGTTCGCTCATCCGCCTCTTGAGCCTTGTGCTTCTTTCCTCATTCTATCAGCGTGGTCTGTCTTGCTGAAGTTCCCTAGTCTTCTCATTAAATCATTAATTGTCATTGGCGGGTTGAGAATGCAATCTCTCAGTAAAAACTCATGTCTCAAGTCATTCACAAACGTGTCTAGAAGAAACTGGTTTCTCCTTTCCTCCACCTGGTTAGCTTCATCAATAAACCTTTATTTGTAATCAGACAGAGTCTCTCCTGACTTCTGTTTAACAGCTAACAACTCTGATCTAGTTTTTTGGAACTTCCTCCTCTACATGAAACGTGCTAGGAACTTTTGCTCCAGCTAGCTAAAGCTATTAATAGTTTCAATCTCCAGATTTTTGAACCAAACCCTTGTTATCGTTGTGAGGGTGGTTGAAAATACCTTGCACTATATGGCTTGAGGTATTGCAAATGTGGTAATGTTGGTGAAGAATGTGTGTATATGGTCCTCTGGGTTGGTATCGCCATTGTTCTGTCCCAGGTTAGGGGAAATCTTCAGCTTGGGATCATCGCTATACAACCGAATCCTCTTCGTGAATGGAGAGCCCATTCCCCCCTCTCCGGGTGGTACCTTCTTTTTCTCCATTTTTCCAGTTCTTCTCCCTCCTCATTTGATTTAAGAGGTGATATGCATCATCCCAACCATCTTCAGCCACTGTTAGGGAGCGTTCTGCTCTCTCTAACGTGGGTTTCTTCAGGAACAGGACTGTGGTTTTCCTGCTTCTTGACACGATGTGGCTGCCATCTCCTTCTTGCTCCTTCCTTTGAGAGCTGGCCTCTTGGTCTCTTGGCTCATGAAAAAGCTTTGTCGGTTTCACCTTACGCCTTAACTATCCCTGGCTTTCTGCCTCCATGGATTTCTCTCTGTCTTCCATATGCATCAGCTTTCTCATCATTTCTTTCTGTGAGGCCATGATGATCTGCAAGATTTCTAAGTTGTTAGCCAACTCGATGGCATTCGGAAGCCTGTTTCGCTCCCCCGTTGGCGTGAGTGTAGGTTCTTCCTCCGAATGCGTGACATCCTCCACCAAGACGTTGTTGAGTAGATCTCCAATTGTTGGTTGTCCTTCCATGGTGTCCTCGAGCTGTGCGGATGCTATGAATGAAGCAGTCCCCACAAACGGCGCCAATGTTAAGTCGGGACTTTGTCGTAGTGTGGACCACGATCCTAATATTCTTAGCTTGATAGAAATCCTACTAGACAGAAAGACGAAGGTCATGCAGACTAGCGCAGTGTCGTGCCTGCTTCGACAATCAAGTCAGTCGAGAGAGTCATTCTAGGGTTTCTATGGAAGCATGTCTGAGAAGTAGGATAAAGTGATCATAACTTTTCAGCATTGCATCCCTACGTATATAAGTTGGTGGTTTGATGGGACAACGCTGATCACATCCCCCTTTGTCCGTTGGTCATTCTGTCAGTCCCACGTTCACCCGTCAAAACGGAAACTGGGCTTATGGGGTTTCTTTGCGGATAGGGTCTGTTGACCCATATCCTGTTATTCTTAAAGAAGAGTGTAAAGATGTAACCCTTTTTGAATATGTTATCAGGTAAGCATTTTCTTGTATCAAGATATACATTAAGTTAGATAAGTGTAAGAAATGTATTATATTTGTGAGTACGATTGATTGTTTTCCACAAAACCGAAATTTGAAAATAAAATCAAACCCTACCAGCGATATTAATCAATTAGTTCTTGATACATGCTCATCGGTTCAAATTTTCTTTTCTTACTTCATTTGTTTTTTATGTTCTTGATACATATCGGTTCAAATTTTCTTTTCTTACTTCATTTGTTTTTTATGCCCAACATATATTGATAGTAGAGAAAGTCTTCTATTAAACCGACTAACGGTTAAATCAATCATGAAAAATCTAAATTCAATCATTTTTAGAATCAAATTATAATTATTTATATATTTTGATACATTTAAAAGTTTTTCAAAATTATAGTAACATCATTGCAATAAATAAAAACAAATATTAAATCACCTCATTAGTTACACCAGTTATAAAATGACCCCGTTTAACGATTAGTCGGTTTAAAATAATATTTTTGTTAATAGTATCATGCAAAAATTAAATAATAAAAACTAAATGAACCACTACCATACTCAAGAATAATATTTAAAAAAACCAATCATTTATGCATACATTTATACGAATAAATAAAGTATACATAACAATAAGTAAATTAGTTTCCAGCAATCACAAAAATGATAGAATCACGAGTAATCTTGTTATCCTTGAAACAAACGAGTATTGTGGTGGACACCATTCCCTAAGATAAAATTATCGAAAGTAACAATTAACACATAAGATTGTATCAATCTAGAAAACCATGGATCTGCTGTTGTTGTTGTTCCCTGGGCGGCTGTTGTTGTTCCCTGGGCTGCTGTTGTTGTTCCCCTGATTCATGTCTTTGGTATACCAATCCGGAAAATCATAGATCTTAAAACAAGTGGTAATGTCATGCCTTTTTTGCCCAAAATGGCTGCTCAACATATTCTTGCGATCGATTTGACTCTAGGAACATTGACACTTGAGGAACCGCGTCATGCTGGAGAAATAAATGCCATTGAGTTAATTTGAGAATCATAAAATCGTATCACGGTCTTGTGACGCTCCTCCTGAAATGCAAGGGCGTAGAATTGACTGATAGGCGGCAACGGTATTTGAGACATAAAGTTCGAACAAAGAGTGTTGTAACCGTCATCAAATCCAATGAGAAAGTGATGGACAATCTCATTCTCGTGATCAATGACAAGATTATATATCCAAAGGCAGCATTGGCAGGTATAAGTCTTGTAAGCACATGGACGAGGTGGCAGATGGGTACTTAACTCACCCATAACTTCTAGCATATCCCATAATAGGTAGTAGTCTGTTGTCCGTTCTGGCGATAGTTCGCAAGATCAGCACGAATCAGCATAACTCTTGAACCATTTTCAACTGAAAATCGCTATGCTAGATCATCCCACATCTCCTAAGCAGTATCACGATAGGTGATGGAAAACTAAAAATATGGCTCTATGGTTTGGAATATCCATCCAATAAGTGTAGAGTTACCAACGAACCGGGTTTTGTAATATCGAGGAACAACATCTGAGCAAGTAATAGTTCCATCTAAGAACCCTAGTTTTCGCCTTCCACAAAAAGCGTTGCAAATGGCTAAAGTCCATTCATGAGAATTTTCACCTTTCAGAATCACTAAAGAGATCTGCAATGTAGGGTGATCTGAAGCATGAAGAAAAAGCAGAGAGGTAGGCAGCAGCATATGTGCGCTGGTGGTGGCAGTGGGTTTCAAGGCAGCAACAGCCTCGGCCCAGAGTCGATCGGCAGCGGCAAGATCGGCTTTGAAGCGAGCGTCGGCGACTTCGTTGGCTGCCTTGGTAGCGGCTTCCTGTGCGCATGCGAGTTCGGTCTTGGATCAGTGGCGGGAAAGTTCGGACACTGAATCGTTGATCAAACTGGAAATTTCAACGTTGGCCATTGAACAGCGGAAGCAAAGATGATTTTTAGGTTTTTTAGAATTTGAATGAATTTCATGATTTTATCTCTAGTACCATGTAAAATTTCAGAATATATATTTTAAATTTCCATCTTAAAACCACTTGATATTAAGTGAAGCTGACTCCAATCTTTTACGAAACTGAGTCATTTAATCTTTTACGAAACCGACGTGATATTCATATCAAAACAAACCCTTATCAATCCCTTTTAGGCCGGTAGACACATTTGGCATTAAGCATAGTCAGCCAATACAAGATCCAATGGAAATGACGGCAAGTAATTAAAGAAATGCAAGTGGTTCGTTTATTTTTACCATACAAAAAATGGAAGACTGGAAAAGAAAGAACACAGGACGCAAGTTTGGAAAATATGCACAAAATCCCAACAAAAATGCTGATTAAAAAACCAGTTTTACAGCTCGCCCTGAAAAATGGTGGGTTCCAGATGATAAGCACTAGGCTTTATTTAAAGATATTAGAGTGTGCTTATACATGGTAGTGATATGCCACATGATAATTGTCGTGACTTTTGTATGATAAGCACTAAAAGTAATTAAGTAAGACGTAAATGAATTGAATACGAGCAATCGCTTTTAAAATTTCCTTTCACCTTTGCAAGTGTGTTGGGTTAATCCAAGTCTCATGTATCTGTCCAACTTGGGCCTCCTACTTGCTCTAAAATGACAGCTTAATTTCTATAAAATATCAAATATAAAATCACATGTTAATCGTTACTCCTTCCGCCTGGTTGTGTTCACCAATTAGAGAGATGGAGACCGTCTTGATCAAGAACTAATGTGTAATATAATGAAATTTAATTAGAGATGTGTTGCAAATGAAAATAAAAAAGTTTGAGAGAGAAAGGAGGGACTTGGATGCAAATATTTTTGGGATTTTGGACATAAATAATTAGGCAATTAATGATTTCGGGGCATAAGAATCTCTCGGGTCAATAATTCGGGTCGGAAAAATTTGCGGATCAATTTTTTCCCCATTTCAGCGCAATGCGTAGGTTTTTACTACTAGATTTGATGTTTTATTTTTAGCACTTGATGTTTCAACCAAATCTTGTGTTGTTTGTTCGTAAGCTTTTCAACTAAAATCATGTGTTTTAAAACAAAATTTGATTTTTTTATTGTAAATCTTGTATTTGCATGTTAACATTTTACACTTTATACATGTTGACACTAGTTGGTAATATTTTGCTATCCTAAATTTAAATTTATAATTTATATTTTCATTTTGATTGATGTGATGATTTTTCATCGCGTCCATTTTAAAATTGATATTGGTGTTTCTTTTTCTTTGAATATTATGCTTTTATTTTGTGTGTTTTTTTATGTTCCAACGGTGCGAATTAGATTTATTAAATTTTAATGCTGATGTTTTATTTTTTTCGATATCATTATCACATTAATATGTGACACTTGATGTTTTGAAAAAAAAAATTGTATTTAACTTTTTGTTATTAGTGTATTGGTTTGATGTTTATATATTCTAATTTGATGTGTATTACAGTGGTTTTAATTTTATGTATATTTAAGTGTTCTTATTTGATTTCAAACTATTTTTATTTTGATTTGTTTATTTAGCATTTTCATTTGATGTTTAATTATTTAAATTTGATGTGACCTTAATACATAAATCCCACTAGTATATATATGATCCACGAAACCCTAATATAAAAATCTTCTTGCTAAAAATAGATCGCTTCACACCCATAGGCTAGCCACGTTGCTTGGACGATAAGTAACCAATCCCGGAAAGGGCTGAGAAACATCACTCACCACAATATCTTTTACTAGGCCATGATTTAGGAGAGACGAGCATAGCACGTGAGCCACTGTCACAAGACCAGAGGCCCTAAAAATAAAGATGAAAAATGCCAGACAAAGGTAAGTGACTTTTACCCCCACAAACATAGAAAGATAACTACATCACATTGAGCGTCAGAGCTTCCTCTCTGGGGATCAACCCCTTAGGAACTTCACTAGTGGAAAATCCTTGATCAAAAGTACCAATCAAGGCGGTTAGTTCGGAACTCCCTCCCAAGTCACTCCTAAAATTTTAAAAACACTTTTTCATTGATTAAATGTGGTTCTTGAAGAACCGCCTTTAATTGGAATCAATCAAAGGAGGTTCTATTGAAGAACCTCCTTTAATTGGGTGTCTTTGTTCCCTAGTATATATAGCAACCAGGGTTAGTTCTCCCCTAGTTTATTTTCTTAGCATGCCTCTGCCGCTCATTTATTTGTTTCCCCCTTAGTGTATTTAACCAAACTTTCTCACCTTCTCACCTTTGTTTTCCCCCTTTTGTTTCCGCCGCTCATGCCTCCACCGTTGTCTCCCTCACAATCAACCCTAAATTCCTCCCTCCTCCACCACCATATCTCTGTTGAGCCCACATCCACCACCCTCTGAGCCCGCCTTGAGACACCGTCGTAAGCCCTTCTTGAGAGGCCTCCATTGAGACGACAACCCCGCTGCCTCCGCTTTTGAGACGACTTTGCAGTGCCTAAACTCCACCACTGCAGTGCCTAGACTCCCCCCTTCCCCACCCCCATTTCCCCACTACAGAGACTCAACCACTGGGACTCCACCACCGCAGTCCTCCCTACGCCGAGCCTCCACCTCCACGGTACTTCATCGTCGAAGCCCTCTCCGTCACCTCTGCCGAATTAAACCTAGATTTGTGTTGCTGTTCTTTTCCCCTGTAATCGTTGAATAGTTTGTGTTGTAACATTTAATCTTTTCACAAATGAAACCAAAATTTTGTGTAATCGTTTGTGTTTCTGATTTGTATTTTTGTTGTTGTATTTTATTTGTCGGATGTTCTAGTCTCGTCGCAGATCTGGGTTCTAGGTTTGTTTCACTGTCGAAAACCTGAGATTTCCTGCATTCTTTTTTAGGGACCTCAGTAATATGTTCCGAGTTCGAAACCTATTTTGGATCCGATAGAAGGCTATTTTGGAACCGCCTTTGATCGAATCGATCAAAGGCACTCCCAGTTCGATGTAGCCGCCTTTAATCATCATTTCCCCCACTAGTACTTTTTGCAGGTACTCAAGGAGGTTGGACTCTCCGTGCTAATTCCAATAACTATGCTTATCTGGAAGGAATTCTCTGAATCAGTGGCTCCTTTTGAGGGGATCATTTTTTTTCTTTTTGGGTTTTTTACAGTCCCTGGGAAAGGCCGGAGCCCACGTCAGATACACCACCCAATCAGCAAGAATTCAAGGATTCTCTAGCAACACACTAGCTTAATTGGAAAATGAAGATTGAAGGAACAGTACAATCACACATTTACACGTTTGTCATTGCCTGAACAACAAACATACATAAAATAACCACCGCACTCAAGAAGGACTACAAAAAATGAACTAGCACAACAAGCCAAACAGGCTCACAATGACTATGAGGCGAGATACTTTAAAGTTTACCAAAACCAATATATCCATAACAAAGATACGTTCCTGTATCACAACCAACTCATGCATATGCAGAATCATATGGATACCATAGTTAGAGAATTATGAAATCCTTTCTAGCGGACGTCGCCATAAGAATCCATCGGCCATAGCACTAGGCACACTAAACATCATTTTAGATAAATCTAGTGAGATTCCTAGTTATGGGGATTAGTGTTAGTGATGCATTGTTCTACTTATTGTGCATCCTCCTTGTTTTAAAGAACTCCTGAGTTGAGTTTTTTAAGTCCGCCCCTATCTCTTCCAAGTAGTGGTGGTAGAATCATGTTGGGATCCCGTCTGGACCAAGTGTTTTACTTTCACCCATCTGGAATACTTCTGTCTTGAATTTATTTTTGCAAGAGATGGTCTTCGTCAACTGATTTTGTTGGTTTATTGTGACTCTGTGGTTGATGAGAGCAATGATATCATCAATGGTTTTTTGCCCAAATCTACTCCACAAATATAGTACTTATGTGGTCTACTACTAGACTCTATAGGTCTTTTGGTTCTGTAATCTGATATTCGCTAACATCTTCTAGTTGTGTGATATAATTTATTCCATTTTCGCTTCTTGACCCAGTTGTGGTAGAACTTAGTGGGTCGATGTTATTGGACACTTTCTTCTCTTTTAGTGTGATATGTGAAAGATGCATGGTTATAATAGGTATGCATTCTATTGGGAAGGTCAGTTACAAAACAAGAAGGTTGTGTGAAGGATATAGGCTCAAAAGCCCTGGAAACCAACCCCTTAAGACCCAAATCATCGCTCCCAAAGCCAACTAATGTAGTCCCATGAAGAAGATGAAAAACCTTGATCTCTCCAACTCCAGCGTTGGCGATAAAGCTGCCTCTAATTCGAAGTGACCTAAGCTTTGCTAGAGTCGTGTTTACGGAAGGCGCCCCATATGTAGACCCAAGAACCCACCACACAAGACTCTATGGCCCCGGGACCCTCCTCAGCCCCCACCTCGGTGGCGCTCGCCACCATTTCAATAGTGACACACAGGTGAAGGACGTCAAAAATCAGGGTGTGGAAGGCTGTGAAGTGGAAATTAGGGTTTCATGCTCCTCCAAATTTCAGGGGTGGAGGGCGATGGGTTTTGGTGATGGAGAGTGGTTGCCGGTGGTGGAGGGCGGCGTGGGTATTAGGGTTTAGGGGGCTGGAGGTGGCGGAATGGGGAAGGGGAATGGGAAGGGGGAAAAGAAAAGGAAAAGGAAAAGGAAAAGGAAAAAGAAGAAGGAAAAAATATGAAATGTCAATGTTGACGTTAAAAACTGACGCTTTGACCTAAGTTAACGGTTTGACCTGACGGAAGGGCTATGATTATCCAGTTTCGTATGTTAAGGGGCTAAAAGTGTTCAGAAGAAAAGAGGGGCTGAAGCTGAACCATCTTGATAGTTCAAGGGCCAACGAAGTCATTTGCTCTTCAAATTATATCGTTTCTTGAGATTGAAATTACTTAGAGTGCAAGCCACCTAAGTGGGATTTCTAAAAGGTTGATAAGTTGACTCATTCTTGTTATACTGTAGACCCACACTGATTGTAAATGTGTGTACTCACGCACACACATATGCGCTCACACACACATTATATATAACAGTGTATTCAAGGGCACAATAAAAATTATACAATGTAATAGAAAGTGTGAATTAACCATATAATATTAATAAGGTATATGAATATAATCTATTGACCTTAACAGGCCAAAACTACAAGGGTAGCTCGCCAACCTTGGGAAAATAACGAGTTTGACAACTCACCTTCGCAGGATACATCTGTGAGGATGGGTATGGTTCGAGTCTGGTAAAACCTAAACCCAATCTAAAAAGATATACATAGCCCTATATTCGATCTTAAAGAATAAATATTTGTCTCTATCATTTATTTCTAATGACATGTAAACAATATTATGAGCATCTCCACTTTCAATTTCTTTCATCCTAAGCCGAGTCACAAACTTGAAGTAATATTTCTAGTATGCCCCCAAATTTTCTTCTCCATCAGCTTCGAAAGCCATGTAACGGTATTATATGATTTTTTTAAACCAGCTTGTTCCATTAATACAATTGCCTTCCTTTTATCATTCATAATCTTCCGATGACTCCTGTTCAAAATTTGCTTGTCTTGTTAACTCATGGTTATGGTATGTTATGTAATGTGGAAATATACAATAACCTTGCTCCATCTTGACTTGAAGCTCAGTTAGAAAACCTATTTTCGACCATAATCTTTCTTTTCCTTTTCCTTTTTGTTGCAAAACCACCTCAGGTTCTACGCAAGTTATAGGGCTGATAATGTTGCCTTTTGAGCGATTTGGTTGACTCGCACACGAGCACTTGTATTATTTATTTAGTATTTTCCCTTTACCATTCAGATGTTGAGAGTCCTTCCCGTAGCTAAAACTGATAGCATTTGCATGCTTTTTATACAAAGTATGTAATGCTTCTACAATTGTTACTTTCACGCTGGCAAGACTTTCTGTGACATCTATTTGATTGAAACCAGGGAAATCTGCTCTTCTGCTTGAAAACAAATACATGTTTTAATGTACAATACATGTTCTAAGGTATTAAATTCATTTTATATGAAAAATTGAAAAACTACAAAAAAAATCTCCTCTGTTTTGTAGGATAAATTACGCATGTTTCAACAAATCAAAAAATGATTCATAACCTAAATTTTACATCTCTTGGAAAATTTTCATATTTCATATTTTGAGTTTTTAATCAATGAGCGTTTAGTAAAAAATAGTACATATTATAAGGTAATAAATGCACGGTCTCGATAAATTTTTTTAGCAACATTTAATGTTTATCATATGTTGTTTACATGTTCATAGAAGTTAAATTCAAAGATTCAATCCTTCATAGATTTCATTCATGTCAAAATCTATAAAATAAGCTATGTAATTGAAGTAAATACCCTTTAAAGTATAGTTCTAAACAGTCTGATCTCTAGGAGGTGAAAATTTTCATTTTATTTGATCTAAATTTCGTTCAAACTAAACTAAAATTCAGTTTTCTGAATTTCTCCGACCCATAGGCTACGTGAATTTTCATTGAGTTTTATTCCAAATAGATGTTTTTCATTGAGAATTTGAACTTCAGGTAAGTTGAATTGGAGTTCGATCGAAAGGATGGAGTTTGGGGGTTTCACAGAGTGGCACAGAATGGTATATATCAAAGTGGGAGGATTTGAGATTTGAGCTGATAATCGAAGTGAGGATTTGAGATTTGAGTTGATAACCGACCCGCAATTTTGTTATAATTTGACTTGAACCACGTTTCAATATCATTGCCCATATTTTCTAATTGCAATTAGGTCTCTAATCAATTCATAGTTTATAAGCAGGTTACCTATTAGAAGACGTTCTCATTATTTTACAACTTTTCAATAACTGTGAAGTACAATATATGAAATAAATCTTTTATTCATTCTCTTAATATCTTTATTTGTTGCCTGCATTGCCAACATTCTTCTTTCCAGTCTAAATGAGCATGTCTCCTGCGAGACCGTCTCATGATAAGACCTGGGGCATAACACAAATATTATAATAGTATAAAAAAATTAATTTCGGGGGTCAAAATAAAATTACTTTTAATTTGGGGTTGATTTTTAAAATAGACACTAAAACTAAATGACCAATATGAATTTCCCAAACAAACAT
>JAULKM010029358.1:0-29911 GCA_032355605.1 Rubia tinctorum | reverse complement strand
CAGGTTGAATTGGGTTCAAGTTGAAACGTATTCCGATTGAATCATGTTTTGGTCGGAATAAAATTTCAAGTTGATTCAGTCGTGTTAAGTTACCAGATTATCAGGTCATAATTGGGTTTCGAGTTGAGTTTGGGTCGAGTCGGGTTCGGGTTTGAACCCAGATTATCAGGTCAGAATTGGGTTTTGGGTTGACTTCGGTTCGGTTTGGGTTCGGGTTTGGGTCAGTATTTTGAGGGTCAGAATCGGGTTCGGGTTGAGTTCGGTTTGGTTCGGGTTTGGGTTCGGGTCAATATTTTGCGGGTCAGGATCGGTTTCGGGTTGAGTTCGGTTCGGGTCAAGTTCGGGTTCGGGTCAATATTTTGCGGGTCAGGATCGGGTTCGGGTTGAGTTCGATCAGGTCAGGTCAGGTCGGGTCGGGTCGGGTCAGAGATTCGGGTTAGAAATTGACAGTTCTAGCCTTTGCTAATCCATTTGCTAATCATTTTGATCTTTATATGTCTTTTAGTTAAATGGTATCTTTAGACATCAACCTAACCTTCTTGGATCAGCAGTGGTTGTAATTTGTCATTAGATTAAGGTGATCAAGTTCGTCGAATATATCTTGATTGTAATTGTAGTCAGCTCAACATTACCAGTTCTTATTACACAGACTCGGATGAAGTGTCAGAATCGACCATTTTGTATATTCAAGCTTCTCAGGTGTCAGAATCGACCATTTTAGAAGAGTCCGAGTAACTAGCTCATTAGAAAAATCTGGGGTTTATCATTTGGTACTGTTTGAAATCTGGGATTTTTCTATTCCTTCTTGATATATCTGCACTATTCTATATGTTCATGCTTGGGTTCTGCTGTGAAGATGCTACTGAAAGTCTACAGCCATTGGCACTGGAGTAGTCGGATTCAAGGATGAAGGAACATGATTCTGTTCTGTGCAAGTTGAAGTTCTGATGTGCAAATACATACATAGAACACTTGCTGGATGACAGCAATAGATTTCTGCATCTCCAGTTATGCTTTTTTAAAATGTCCTCAAATGAGCCGCGCTAATGTTTCAGATCGTCATTTAAACTCAAACGTTTGTATAAACCTAATCTCAGTTGCCCAAAACTATTTACATAGTTTATGTCCTTGAAATTCTTGTTCCCTTATTAATGTGTTCGTTTTGTCACTACTGCGGCATCCAGACCTTGGCACACATTTCTTTCCAATGTGGTTTAATTCTTAGTTGCGTGAATGCAGAATTCGGATTCCCATTTTATCATAACCAAGTAGTCAAGTTGTCATAAAGCTTATTCTTCACATGGGATTTTTAGCAAGAACACGCTCGTAATTCATAACTCATAATCCTAAGACTTCAAAGAAATTGAAACATAAATAAATGGGAAAACGGGGATGCAAGTCAGGATATCAATAAGCCTTGAAGTTAAAGCTCACAGAGGAATTCACCCCTCGTATATCATCATTCTTGCAAACCCGTATCCGATCTATAAACCAAGAAAACTAGTTTTAAAATGTTGAAAGTTATAATGGAAATAAAGCAATTTAATTAAATCTCTAAAATAAAATTGCCACAAGCATGCATCAAAAGAATAACTTTATTAATTGATCATGCATTACAAAATCAATACGAATTAATCGACAGTATAAAATCATGCGATTTACATAAAGCAGTAACACGATTACATGCAATCACATAAAGGTGGAGTCGCGAACAACGTTCACTGCCTTTGAAACGAATTAGCCCCGTATGGGCATCGTTCCCCAGGATAAAACCACCGAAGGCAACACCTTGAACACGTAAGAGTTACCTCAGATTCACGCTAGGCTCGCAAGCACTATCACAAATCCGACAGAGGGGCAATACGAAATCGGACATAAAAAGATAAGAGGAACTCGAGAGACAGAGAAGGAGTACTCGAGTGGTGCAGATTTTCTATGGTCCTAGACGCACTATTTATAGAGGTGAAAACCTAGCCATAATCTTAGAAACGTGATTATGATCTGATTATTTTCTAATTAGAGATATCGTCATTATCTCCAATCTGATTGGCTCGAAATTATCGCAAAATTTTTATCCACATCAGAATGGTAGCTGGAAACCGAAATTCTATCCAAAAAGAATTTCAACACAACTGGTAAACCGCAGCAGACGGTTCGGGCCTTTTAGAACAGTCCATCGTTTGGACGTCCAGAATAAAAAGAAAAATGCCTGTTGCGTTCGCAGCATTCGTGTACGCAAGTCGCGCACATGTACAAGCCAGTTTTGAATCCAAACCCAATTCGGTTGGATTTGCACCCTCTGCGCATAGAGGTTGGAGCATAAGCTTGTAAAGACACTTGAACAAGGAAGAAATCTTCCCAATTTATATACTAGTCACAAGCTTTCTCTTTTCCCATGTGGGGCAAAGAGTTTCAAGGCATTTCCAAATGTGTATTTTCGCACATTCTCCTCTTCCAAGATTGAGTCTTTAGACATCAATATCTCATTCACTCTTGATCCGTTTTGAGTGTTTGAGTAACCGATTTTATAGTACTCGCAACGTAGAATCCAAAAATGTCATCCACTGAACCCAATTCATTTTGGGCACTGCTCAAAACTAATCCCAAAATTGACTCAGTCAACTTTTATTATACCATATTTTCCAAAGAAGCCCAATTCATAAAGTGAGAAAGAAGTAGAACCAATGAAATGGAGGAGAGATGCAGAGTACCAGCTGATCCAAGAAAAGCAGAGAGTTGCAGAATTTCAACGGCAGAACGAAATTTCAACACAAAACCTGCGCAAGAAGCATAACAATTTTTCAAGGGCAAAAACCTACACATGGAAAAGAAAGCAAAACAGAAGAAGAGATTACTCTGTTATGAATCATGTCGCCCACAAAAAATGTCATCGCGGTTTGGCTTGTTGGAGACAGAAAAGATTGAAGCCAGCGGAAATTGCTTCGCGGTGGCCTCGTTTAGCGCCGGCGGAAGCAGTGGAACAGAAACGGGAAAAACAGAGGGGAATCGCGCCCCGTCGTCATGATTGCTATGAAGAAAATTAGCCACAAAGCACGGCGGAAATGTCACAATTTGACTTGACACGGGGAGACTAGATTGATGAGCGGAAATCGTATAGAAACAAAAAGGAAGCAGTAGTATTATAGAAACAAAAAGGAAGCAGAGAGAGGAGAAGAAAAGACTCTCGGCTTAGCTGAGCCGATTGACATTCAGGGCTGAGATGTAAAACAAGCGAAACGGTGTCGTTTCAAGGTGGGTCACAGGGTCACGGGGAAATTTGGCCACAGAGGATCCTAATTGGAAACATTGCATTTGACTATATAAGAGTATCTCCAATAGTAAGGAAATTGTAAGTAAAAATTGGAGACATTTGTTAATATTTTATTAGACGTCAATCTGATGTAGATATGAGAGTATTGATTGAGAAGTTTTTTAAAATTTTGCACTCCAATGCAAGCACGTCAACATCACTTTACTATGAAAGAAATTGTTTTTATCAAGATTAATATATGTTGAACTTAAATTAAGAAATAACAATTCAAACTAATGAAATTTAATGTAAATTAAATTTTAATTTTATGTTTCTATGATATTATTGAATTTTGAATAATAAATTTAAAATATATATTTTAACTTTTTAGATCAATATAATATAACTAAATGAATATAATTTGTTTATATTGTGAATCTAAATATTACCTCTGATTCGTTGGATGTGGCAGTTTCTATGATATTATTGAGTTTTAGATTATAAATTTAAAAAATATATTTTTTAACCTTTTAAATCAGCATAAAATAACTAAATGAATAAAAAATTGTTTATATTGTGAATCTAAATACTACATTTAAATTGGGATGCAAATATTACATTTAAATTTGGAGTCATTAAATAATTAAAATTTAAAACCCTAAATATGGTAATTTGACAAATTGATGACTTCAATATGAGCGTCTAAATACTAAAGGTTTAATTGAATCCCTCACTCCACGTGTCATCCACGTCAAATTGACCCCCCTAAACTAACTCATGCATTGGAGGTGAATTTTAAATTTGACTAAATTATTGTTTTGGTCTCTAGCATATCATCTTTTACCATCTTTTGGTCCTCGAGACCAAAACCACGTCCTTTCAGTACCCCACAAATTAAAAAAAAATGATTTGTTTGGTCCCCAAAACCATATTCCAGGTGGTTTTCAGGCAAACCGACATTACTTTCCAGATTGAATTGTTTTTTGGTCCCTAACATATCATCTTATACCATCTTTCGGTCCCCAAGACCAAAACCGTATCCTTTTGGGACCCAACAAATACAAAATATTTTATTTTCCGAAATAGTCAGGGGTATTTTCATAATTATACTAATTAAAAATGTTTTCAATTAAAAATTTCCTATTTCTATTTTTGTCAAATTGAAGCCCTCTCCGTCGAAGAAGCCCTCACCGTCGAATTGAAACCCTCGTCGTCAACTTCTCGCCCTCGCCGTCGAAATGATTCTTCACCATCGCCGTAACCTTCTCGCCCCCTCCCTCGCTTTCTCGCCCTCGCCCTCGCCCTCGCTGTTGAATTGATCCATTGACGAAGCTGACGCTTCTCCACCATTGTAATCCGACAGTGGTGTGGTTGTTCTCTATATCTTTTGATTGACTAAATTTGAATAGCCGCACCGCCGTCATATTTCAATTCGAACAGATGGCAGTGCAGCGAGGTTTCAATTTGACAGCGAGAGCTTCGTCGACGAGTGGATTGGAAAAGAAATAGATATTGAAATTGAAATAGATAAAACAGAAATGGAAAAGAAATAGAAAAAGATAAAAGAAATAGAAATTAAGAAATTTTAATTGAAAACATTTTTAATTAGTAAAATTACAAAAATACCCCTGACTAAATAGGAAAATAAATCATTTTGTATTCGTTGCCAAAAAGTATGCAGTTTTGGTCTCACGGACCAAAAGATGGAATAAGATGATATGTTAGGGACCAAAAAACAATTCAATCCAGAAAATAATGTCGGTTTACCTGAAAACCACCCGAAATGTGGTTTTAGGGACCAAACAAATCATTTTTAAAAAAATTGGTGGGGTACTGAAAGGACGTGGTTTTGGTCTCAGAGACCAAAATATGGTAAAAGATGATACGCTAGGGGCAAAAAAATAATTTAGTCTTAAATTTTCATACCACCAATCCTATGTGTCTATAGATGTTTTCCAATGAGAGGCTTGCATTAGAGATGCTCAATAGACTATTCCAAACCATAAAAATATGCATGTTAACTACATGCTTTTAGCGATCCAAGTTTGCAAAAACAATGTTACAAGCAAATGGGTTCTTTATGAATTTAACCAAACACACTACTAAAACCATAATTTCTTATGCTTAGAGGTCATTTGAAGCAAAAGACATCTAAAAGACGCAATAAAAACTATTTACATATATGCAGGCTTGTGTTTGAGTCAGCCTAATTTTGGTTTCTTTTCGTCTTCCTATGATAGTTCAAGCTCCTCACTTTCAAATTGGGAAAAATGTTCTTTTTTGCCTTTGATCGAGCTGGTCGAGAAGCTCCATAGCCTATCATTCTAGGAACATGCATTATTTTTTTTCATTTGGAACTAAGCAAAAGTATTCATGAGGTAGGAGTGTTACATGAGATTTACTGCAGTTGTACCTTGAATAGTGAGTTGTTGTGTTGCTGCAAGTGGAGTTTGAATCTCCAATTTAGGTGAGCTTTTCACGACAGGGTTCAAGAACATGTTAGGAGGAACATCACACACAAGAATATGGTTATCTAAAGCTGATTGATCATCACCTTTTTCTGGAAAATGTGGGGCTAAACCCTAGCCTTACAAGGATGACTTTTCAGCAAAATTTAATATAGTGTATCTCGGGCTAAGTTGGCCATGCATTAATTTAGGGACTTTAATTTGGACAACGTACTCAACATTTTCAGTGACAGAATGTTGATCGTCAATGTATTCCTAGAAGTTCATGAATAGAAAAACTATGTTATGTCTAATCCTAATCCATGGGTTTTAATTCTCTGAATGCTTTTATAAAACAAATGGACTGAAGTAAAATAACTATAGGAATGTGAAAATATATGATTCATATGTCAAAATATAAGGCACTAACATGTGTGACTCCATAATTAGCTTTCATTGCTGTCAAGCCCAATAATTTTTCAGCAGATTAACCGATGAAGGTAGCACCTATAATACCACTGTCATCGATCAGATATACTTTGAATCGACACCTGCGCAGATAACACAATCAGGATTAGCACAACAAAACTGTAGTAATTATTTTAAATAAATGAGAAATATACAATTATAACCCTATATAATTGAGAAAATGCAAATATAACACTGAGATAATTTTTAGTGCAAATATAACCCTAACTACTTTAAATAAGTGCAAACTTAACCCTAAAGACTATATTCCGGCATTAATTAGCCATTTCCGTCCATTGACCAACCGGAAATGACCAAAATGTCATTTGGGCCAAATACAAATGTCTAAAAGACAAAAATAGCCTTGCCTCACCGCAGCTCCACCACTAGGCCACCACCACCAACCGCCACCGTCTCACGCCACCACCATCACCAGCCAATCCTCTGCCACAACGTCGGCGAGAACGTGAGCGCCTTCCCCCACCACCACCACCTGAGCTCGGCCACCCACCTCCGCCACTACCACACCTTTGTTCATCCCCACCACCTCTATGAGTGTTGGGAATATTTCAAGAGGTTGTTAACAAGCTTCTCGTACCACTCATTTAAAGATGGGGATCTAGTCTATTATTTCTTTGAGGGCCTCTATGATGATATATGCAGATGTTGAATGTTGCGTAAAATAGATTAATAGCCAACAAGAGCCCCAAAGACACTATTGCCCTTTTTGAGGAAATGACGAATGGTATGCGCCAATTCAGAACTCGATCAAGAACCAAGACATTGGAAAAACCCACTCACTCCCCTAAGCTATAAGAAAAAGTACAAGCCCTTGTATTGATGATGAAGGGGAGGAGGCACCAAGTGAAGGTCCGTGGAATTTGCAATTTGGATCATTCGACTGATATGTGCCCGCAAGAAGTGGAGGAATTCGAGGAAGTGAAGGCCTTAGACTACAGTGGTAGAAATAGGAAATTTGGTGGGGGTAGCAACAAGGTTTCCGCAGGAACCAAGGAGAAGACAGCCGCCAAGACCCCTACATCATCTCCTTCAACCCTCGTTACTGCGATCACCCAAAATTCTGTTGGCACAACGACCAACATGAGCAAGGGAATGGTTAGGGGTGGACAAGGATACAACTAAGGGGGTGCTCCACCGTAACCTTACCCAATGGGTGAAGGATCTCCCATCAACAACGGGCTAATCCACAAGTCAGATAGAGTAGAGACCTTAGAAGCCATCACTTAAATGACAAAGAAGAATAACATGTTTGTAAAAGTGTACAAGGCAAGTTATTGAGGGGTTAGACACAAGGGCATTCTCGAGCATCAATAACCTTAAGGTTCAAGTGAGGAAATTGGCCACCTCGGTTAGCCAACTCGAAGCAAGGGATTCTAGAAAATTACCTTCCTAACCCAAATTTAATCTGAGAAATGTGAGTGCTTTGAAGTTGAGAAATGGGAAGGAAGTAAGAGAAGCCGAGAAGGAAAAATTGCAAGAAGATGAAAAGTTGGTGGAGAAAACCAAACCCGTGCTTGAAGAAAGAGAAATACTTGTTGAGCAGGAGCCCACACAAGATCCCTCTACCACAAAGGTGAAGGAATTCAACCCTCCACCTCCATTCTCAAGTGCTTCGTGGGGAAAGGCAAAAGTAGCATCCAACGAGGAGCAAATTCAACTAGTATTCAAGAGGTGCGAGGTTAGTATCCCACATTTATACTCACTCTGTTCAACTATGTATGACACACTTTCTATATTGGGATGTTTATTTTATTTTAGCACATTCCACATTTGGTATAGTTTAAGGTAATTTCCACCATTCATTTTGCTTTCCCTTCTTCTTATTCATTTTGCACCACACAATTGATATTTTCTAAAAGGTTGTGCCAAAAAGTGATGTGTTAAACATTAATGAACATAGGGAGTATGTAATTGATCAAATCCCATCTTATGTTAAGTTTATAAAGAATACATGTACTAAGAAGAGATCTAAGCCTATAAAAAAGGTAGGAAAGTGAAAATAAGGGGAATTGCCACATTAGCTCATAGAAGCCTACCTAAGAAATTTAATGATCCCGGTATAAACCCCATTGTCACCATTCTTCAGTTCTCTGCCACATAAACCCACCACTAGCCCCGTGGAACCCTAGCTTCACCTTCGCCGCTACATTCACTCTGTCACAGCTAGGTCACCGTGATCAGCTCTGACCCAAACTTCTCGCCACCACCGCCCCGACCTAAACTCCCCCACCATTGCCGCACCATTCATCCTGGCACCACTCTGCCCCCACCCCAAATCCCCAGTTTTTTCGGTGTCGAAGATCCCAGCCCTCCACCGAAACCCTAGCATTGTCCACCACTATCACCCTCGCCTCGTCTCGCCACCACCACCAACCCTTCCCGACCACCACCACCAACCTTTCCCGACCACCACCACCATCAACCCCTCTCCTCACTCGCCACCCGCACACCAACCACCACCATCCACCAACATTTCTAGCGCAGCTTAGCCAAGCAGTGGAAAATTGAGAACCACCACCCCCCGCAGATCCCTCTTGCAATAAATTCCCTTTGGCGATGAGGCTTGGATTCCCTCTGGTGGTAAGGGTATCGATTCTCCCTCCCCACCACACCGGCGAGACCCACCTACGTGAATCTACCAGTGAGAGCTTTTGTCAAGACTCACCAGCGGTGAGGACGGAAGAAACTAAGAAAAAAAAGGAAAATGAAAGAGAATGTATTTGGGATTAATGGGAAGGAATGTAATTTCAATGTTTTTTGTAGTTTTATTTTTTATAGAGGGGTAAAATAGTTATTTCATTGAATTTTGGCCTTAAACTGCCGGAAAAGGTTATATTTGCCCACATACTAACTATCTAGGGTTATATTTGCACTTTCGATTATCACAACGTTATATGTGCACTTTCGTGAATTGTTTAGGGTTATATATACACTTGGATCTAAACAAATATACCTTATGACAATAAATAATGAAAGGAGTTGGTTGACTTATAACCTTGGTTGAGCAAGTTTTTTCTCTTGGTATAAATTGCAGGTGAATTCATAATCTAAAGAGGCAGTTGTTGAATGAAAACCTTTTACGCAAGCCATATAGTAATAATTATAAGAGATGTCTCTGAAAGATATCTTGAACTCTGAGGTCACCGTCTATTTATCAATAAAATTACTCAGTAAAAAATAAGGGCCAAAAGAAACAACAAAACATGCTACTGGGGAAAAACGTAACATCTGTTTTACTTTTGAGTCGGTAGAATATAACCAACGAAAGTTTAGACAGCATCCAAAGTTGTTGGTGTTGGAATTTTCGAAGAGAATTAGTTCAAGCTGGAGATGGCAGCCATGATCTCTTTGTGGTGCTCTTTTGCTCTACAAAAATTATTATAGCAATGAGTTTAAGCATTTCCTTGAATATACTTGTCATGAGATAAATGTAAAAAATAGGACCATTTTTTTAGTTTCATAGTTGTCAGCACCATCAATTAATAGGGATGATTTGTAATATGTTGATACTTCTATCCTGAATAGAAACAAGTGAGAATGTTAATAGAATTTTTTTAATAATAAAATAGAAGTTACGAATATGATACCTTGAAAGGAATCAACCTTGAGTCAACGACAAATAAGCACTGGCAAGCCATCCACAGTGTCTTATAATTGTTTCCCTTCTTTTGGAATAAATTATTGCCACATAATTAAAGACAAAGGCTGCAATCTAAACATAGATGAAAAACATTAACAAAAATTAAATTGTAGATAATTAGATAATAATGTTCTAACAAAACTTATCCTTACTTTTCATCAGTAAGAACAAATTTTTCCATTCCTAAGCTAGCCAAGGATGCTATGATTGATCTTGGAGCCTCTACAAATGTTATCCCCTTTAGCTTGTATGAAACTCTTGATTTGGGAGAGCTTAGGGAGACTAGGGTGGTTGCCCAATTGGTCGATCACTCTCAAGCTAGTCCTAGGGGTCTAGTTAAGGATGTGATGGTTAGGGTTGGCAAGCTTGTTTTTCCGGCGGATTTCCATGTCCTCAATATGTTGCACGATGAAGGTGCACCCCCAATTTTATTGGAGAGACCATTTTTGAAGACATTGAGGACCAAAATAGATGTCCACCTAGGAACCCTGACCCTAGAAGATGACATAGATGTTGATGGCTCTAGTTCCATGCATGATGTTAGTGTTACTTTTCCTATGGTGAATTATTTCTCCATGTCTTTGAACACTAATGTGAAGCAAGTTGCAGATCACGACAAGGAATTAAATCCTCTTAAACCACCTCTCAAACCCAAAGAAAAGGCTAGGGACTCAACATTGGCTAAAGGTGAACATGAATCCTCGAATGTAAGAAGGAGCTTAAAGCTAAGGATAACTCTATGTGGAGGCCTCTCCACAAAATGTCATCATGGGTGGAGTCACAGATAGTGATTCCAGAGACCCAACGATATGTTTGTTTTAGGCTTTGAAAATGCATGAAAAATAATTCGTTAGGACGACAATAAAGAAACGGTGCTTTTAGGATTTTAGAGTAGGTTGTTTGTTATCATAATTTTTGGATTGTGTTTGTTAACTTGGTGGTGTTTTAGGGAATTTTAGTCATCAAAATTTTGAGTTGGAACAGTATTATGCTTGGTTTTGTGTCTTTGGTTGTAGGGATAAGTTCGCAATAAAAACAAAGGAAGAATGTCTGGCACGGGCCGTGCCAAGCCTCGTGCCAGATGAATGACACAAGGCATTCAACTAGCACAGCCGTGCCATATGAATTCTGCTTGTGCCACCCAGACGGCTTAATCAGCAGGCACAAGGCTTTTATAAAAGCCTCATTTTCTTACATCAGCAAAACCTTACCCTTTTAATGACTTAGCCCTACTCGTCATCTAATCTCCACATAGCTCCCTCACTTCTTGTCCAAATTCAAATAAAATTGTCCCAAAACAATCCTACACAAATTCCGCACAAACCTCACTCGAAATCTGTTCCAAAAATAGCCTAAATTTGCCCAGATCTGAGAAATTTTAGTTCGGCAATTTTGAGTTCGCTCCCAGTAAGTCAAAAATTCTTTCGATTTGAGCATTAGGAATCACTGAATTTCGCTCTAAGAGGGGTTCTACACGCTCCACGAGTCTCAAATCACCAAATTCTACCTCCAATCTCTGATGAGGTATTCGGCCAAACTCCTTTTTAAGAATTTGGAATGTTCTTGGTTGTTGAATTCATATTTACATGTTAAAGTGTTGGGTTTGGGATGTTGGGTTTGGGATTGTTGGGTTTATTTGTTTTTGGAGCAAGTTGGTTGACTATCTAGGATACTTGGACTATGTTAGAACTTGTTGGGTTGTTCTGCTTTTGTCTGTGTTGTTTTTGCATGTTGAGATGACTATATATATATATAGAGAGAGAGAGAGAGAGAGAGAGCTGGCCCGAGTGTTCCCCTTTTGGGATTACAGACTCTTGATGTCGATCACCAGGAGAGATGAGACCATCTTTTGAGATGCCCCATCCTGGAGACTCAGTTTATAGACAAAAGGGTCCTTAAGGACCTTAAGCTCTACAAACTAGTCAAGGTCTTATTGAAGAGGATCGGTATGGAGGGCTTTGTGGAGATGGGTTCCCCCATATATATGAGGTATACTCTGAAGTTTTTTACCACTGTCAGGAAATGGACCAATAGGCAAAGCTATAAGGTGGCAAGGTTTCATCTGAGGGACCAGCCCCGCTCTATGACCTACCAGAAGAATACCACGTGCTTCGGGTGGAAGCACAAGGACAATGTGCCTAACAACGCCTTGGATAGCTCAAGATTTTAGGTGGGACCCTTATGGTAACCATCACCCAACGGTCGCGGGAGTAGACGAGCAAAAATAGTGATTCCCCACACTATGTGACATAGGTATGAGGATAGGTCTATATAGTTATATGTGATAGAATCTAGGATCAAAGTCAACAATTGGTCATGCTACGTAAATACCCCCCAAGTCTAGTTAACTATAGTTTTTATCTCTTTGATTGCATGCTCTAGAGTTGTTAGACAAACCTCACCCATTATATGTTAAAATCACTTGCTATTCCTGATAAACAATCGTAGTGATAGCTGATTGTGGGCTGTGTAAAACTAACTCTTGAATTCTAATATATATGTGAACGTCCCCGTACCTGTCACTAACTACTATATAGTGGTTAGTGGTGAGCACGGGAACGACATTTACAAATTTTATCTTTGAAACATACCCGAGGGTAATTTGGTAAAAAGAACGACCCCACAGATGCGGGTCAAGCATGCAATTTGTGACGCACCTATCTAGTTCGTGTGTAAGGGTTTCTCCATCTTCTTAGTAGAGATGGTGATCACTTAGTGTGATATTTCACCTAGGAGGAGCATCTATACTTGGGTCCAACTATCAGATTAGTTTATGGGAATATTTTAAAAGAAGTAGAAGTTTACAAATACCTTCATAGATCTAATGAGCGTAGCATAACGAGCTTGGTAAAGCATAGCTGAGTATCACGATTGCTTTGTTTTAGAAAGTTTTCAGGAGAAGGATATGACATATTAAATATCCTTTGTGGACTTTATGAACGGTATGCGGTATGGATAATTCTACAAAATAAATTCACAGCATACATACCTGATAATCCGATGAACCTCTATAAAATGGCAAGTCATTGAAAACTGCCCTGGATCGATCTCACCATTGTAGATAGGAACATTTTCAAGTAGCTTCTATAGAACATTCTATGGGGCTGCTACTAAGAAAGGTATGAAAGGCGGGGAAACTACTTTTCCACTCTTTCTGATCATATGCTCAAGTTTACGATTAATGGTTGCTATGATTATTATCTTCGGTTGGTCTCTCAAGTTTGTGAGCTAGCATCCAAGGGTTATTTAGGTACAACTAGGATAAGCTCATCGGTACCTTGGTTTTGAGCGGTGCTAAGAAAAGGGAAAAGTAGCCCAGGATGAAGGTTGTGATTTCAAATCAACACATTGATCTGGTCCTGGATATTGTAGCAAGATCACCTACCACAGTGGATAAGACAACAAGATGACCCACTGGCTGGCTAAAGTCACCATTTAGGGACCCGATATGACTGGTGAGCTCCGCCATGGGTCGGAGAAGCTTCCCCAAGGGTTAGATGAGCTTGCCTAGATATCAAGGGTATTGACAGATGTGTGTAGTGGGAGTTTTTACGACATCTTCATATATGGAAACATCAACCCTTTTTGTTATTGTGTCTACCTATGTTGTTGTATATACATCTGCGTCTGCATCAACATGTGCAGTTGTGTCTGCTACTGCATTTGCGGCTATGTGAAACCATGTACTCCCCCATGCATGACAGGGTTTCTAGGTTGGATTTCTGGCGTGGTAAAGGTATCAATCACGTAGTTGGAGGTGTTTTCATTGAGATTCTATGACGAACGAACAATGTCTCATGTAGTCGAGATCATTGATGTCCCCTTCATGGTGACGGGCTTGTGTCGGCCTTACAAGAACATGTTGAAATATGCTGAATTTAGTTGGAGAAACTCGTGTTGGGTAGCCAGTTCTTTAGAATCAAATAATGTTGTTGCTCCATCCCGAGGGTCTTACCATATCAAGGTGATGGGCATGGTTGTTCCTAGGCTGCAACTGGGTCAGTAAGCGGAATCGTTGTAGTGGGTGGATTAGTCGTTGATGGTGGATTGGGTGTTAATCGTGGTACAACTGTTCGACGGTGGATTGGAAGCCTCATGACACAACTCCCCTTCTCCAACATGGCTAGACTCCGCCCATGACGGACCTTTACGTGAAAATATTCTCTTAGATGTTATTGAACAAGGTCGATTATATATAATCATGTCCCACAGGTCGTGCCAATTGATGCTGGATGGACAAATACTTTGTGGATGAACCTTACTCAATATGAACCTGCAAGGCAAAGCACCGGAGTTCCGGAGGGACTATCCAATGCTAAAGTCAGAGCAAAAGTGTTTGCTCTGAGTATTGAGAATATTATAGATAGATTAGAGACATACCGCGTTATTTATAGGGGATTGATTCCTACAATTTTTCTGAATCATACTAAATAAATATGTATATTCCATATTTGAATATGTGTCTTACCGTATATTTATGATTCTATAAATATACTTTGAATATGAGATATTCTCTTAATAATGGGCTTCGGCCCAACATTGACATATGAATACAGCCGCTTGGGCTTCAACCAGACTGCGGGCTTCAACTGTGTCATCATCAACCTCCAGCACACAATTATCACATGATACAATGCTAGTGTACCAAAACTAGGGTTACCAACATTTACGGTACATAATTCGGCGGGTTTTCAGTATTTCATGACATTTTGGTATAAAATGTCATCCCTAGTGGAATCCAAGGAAAGACAAAATTCTCTAATTTTCCAAGGCCTTTTTAATAAAATAGTTAGTGGCCTTTTATTGACAATTCAAGCTTAAATAGTATAATAACTTTTCCTTTCATCTCATTTACTCCACTTTGTTAATGAATAATGGAATACTGTCATTTTATACTAGAGTTTTGAAATACCACTCCACGCTACGTGGTAAAGCCGTCGCTTGGTAAGCTCGATAGATTAAAGGGCTCATACACCGGGATAAAATCAAGTTGCACGTTACAATAATGATACTTTTGTCTCCCATAATAATTGCTCCATATCCGCTAATGGCATGAACATAACCTCGGAGAGAAAATTGAATCTCATCTGGTATATCAATAAATAAGAAAAACTGGAGCTACTTGAAACAATTACATGGAATGTGATGCGGGGTTCCCTTCTGGTGAAGATAAACTACAAGATCAGTCAGCATGTTCCACTCATCAAGTATATGCAAGAAACTTCCTGGGGTAGTCAGGCTAAGGAAAAAAATTATTTTTGTGTGTGGGACTTACCCCTTCAGTATGTGCTTCACTTCTCTTCTTATAGGTCTCTTGATCGTGTCATTGTTTCCTGCATTATTTGCTCGTCTTGTGCTAGATCATGGACTTAGTGGGGCACATTGTAGTGGTGGTGCTTCTGTTCTTTCTACTGGAGGTGATTGCTTGTGAGCAGACTTAATTAGGTTTAGTTCCTTGGAGGTGATTGTTGTAGTGCGATATAGGTATATACCGAAATTGAATGGAGGTGTAGCATTTGGGGGCTTTATTCAAAATGAGCATGTGGTATGCTTGATTTTGAGAAAGCTTTTAGAGCTAACATGAAGTGATGTATCGCTTAGCGAGTGAGATATTTTTATTATGTTTAATTTCCTCTCTATTGGCTCGAGATACACTGCTAAACAAATCGAGGGGAAATTGAGAATTCTAACTAATCGTATACTAAGTAATCATTAAAGAATATGTTTAACGATTGGCGACTCTCATTCTCAACTGACTCAAGTAATCTATTTGCATTGGAAAGGTGCACTTTTTGAGGCAAGATTTCTTATGTGATTGCTACATGTATATAAAGTCGCTAGAGTGATTTGCTGGAACTTATCTCAAATAGTTTTGCTTTGTTGGAGTTTGAACGGATTTGCCCTAGACCCCATAGTTCGATGGTATTGCCTCATTTCATTTCCTTAATTTCGATATGGTTGATGTACCTTCTGAAATGTCTTCCTCTGTAACTCGGTCTACTGTGGGTAATGGTGAGGAAGTGAATATTGGGGAAGAAGGTTTGGCTGAATAGGGGGTTAACCAAAATATGGAAGAAAGATATAGTACTATGAATAATGAATCATTAGCGAACTTAATGAAATTTCATTTGTCTTTGAGCGATATTGAAGTTAAATTGCATGTTTCTGGTGAAAGGGTTTGGAACCCTCCTCCTGGATTTTTTTCCGTTTATGAACATTACTTTTTGTTTGGTTTGACCTTGCCTGTCTATGATTTCATTAGGCATATTTTGGATACTAATGGGGTTGCTCTTACTCAACTCCATTCGAGATTGCCCTAATGACTAGTTTTGTGAAGGTGTGCAAAAGTGCTAATAGAGAGTTGAAGGTAGGGATTTTGTTAGGTTTTATGAATTACAGAGTGCTGGTAACAAGGAGTTATTCACATTTTATCGTACCATGTCTTAGATATGGTAGTTTTACATTCTGAATCATCTTCCTCTGTAACTCGGTCTACTGCAGATGATGGTGAGGTGTCGCATGATGATGAAGTGAATATTGGGATGAAAGTGTGGCTGAAAAGGGGGGTAGCCAAAATATGGAAGAAAATGATAATACTATGAATAGTGAATCATTAGCGAACTTCATGAAATTTCATTCATCTTTGAGCGATTTTGAAGTTAAATTACCAGTTTCTTATTAAAGGGTCTGGAACCCTGCTCCTAGTTTTTTGGCCTTTTATGAACATTACATTTTTTTTTATAGTTTGACCTTGCCTATCTCAGATTTTGTTAGGTGTATTTTAGATACTTATGGGGTTGCTCTTACTCAACTACATTCGAGATGGCCCTAATGAGTGGTTTTGTGAAGGTGTACAAAAGTTCTAATAGAGAGTTGAGGTTGGGGATTTTAATAGGTTTTATGAATTGTTGAGTGCTGGTAAGGAGGAGTTATTTACATTTTATCCTACTATATTTAAGATTCACACTGTGAAAAGTTTTCCTATTAATTGTGGGCCTTGGAGAGGCATGCATTTTATATATATATTAAGGATGTGGAAGGTAAGCATATGCTATATAGAACTATGTTGTTCCATTTGAACCACAGTCTAGTAAGGAAGGGAAGCTAACTGAGAAGACTTCGTTCGTGAGGGAAATAAACTCGCATGCCTTGAAGATAGGTCGTCCTAATTGAAAGCAAGGTTGTTTTTACTAGCATCGTTATATTTGTATTTTACTGTGTTTCTAACATCAGGATTTATTGGGTACATTCCCTCATGTTTTTGTGTAGAGATGACTTTGTCGATAATTGTTCCTCCGGGGCCTAAGGACAATAAGAGGGAAGATGAAAAGTGGCATGCTGAAACTTCCTTAGAGCGTCAGTCTCAAAAGAAGATAAAGGATGAGGGTGTTCCAGTGATGCACTTGTTGCCTCGTCGAATGTTGAGGTGGCATCAAGTTCTTGGCCCCCTTTGCTTGTTACCATAGATGTGAAAGATGAGAAGGTTAGTGGGGCTAAGGTGACGATTCATTATGGTGGTTTGACTACTGCAAATGCGAAAGATCCTGCCACTATGTTGGCTCGGGTTTGGTTTTTTTTATATTTTTTGTTTTTACTGACCGTATTGTGTACGTCTAGGCTTATTTTTAAAATGAGTTTTATTTTCATAGTTGGGCAGTACTTTGGTGACTATGACTCGGCGCACCTCTAGCTATGCTAAGGTGATGAAATGTATGAATGTGGAAGTGATCAAGCTGAGGGGAAAACTGATGCAGTCCAAGGAGAAATGTGAGCAATTGGAGGTGATATGTGAGGGGTTTGAGACAAAAAGAAGTTTGGATGATGAGAAAGATAGAGTAAACGTCGGGCTGGTTGAGCAACTTACTGAGTTGCAAAATGGTATCATAAGTACCCTCGTGCTTTAGTGAACAAGTAGTTAAAATGGGTGGTTTTTACAACTTCTTTGCTGAGATGCATTGTAAGATCGTGGATGTGGAGTGATTGTGCGCATGGAAAAGCATACGTCAACAAAATCCCACTTTGGCTATTGCAGGGTTAATGGATGCTAGCGCACTAGAACGTGGTGAGGATAAAGCTAAGAGGGAGTTGAATATGGAATATACCCAGAAGGTTGCAGATAACACACACTCCTTCCACCTTCTCAAGAAATTAGAGGACATACCTAGGTTTCCCATGCTCAATGAGCTTGAGACATGTGAGATTGACAAGTACATGGATGATGATGGTGAAGAAGAGGATGGAGCTAGAGACATGATGACTCAGCTTCTGCAGGAGCCTGTACAACCTTTAGATTTGTTTGCTTGTTCATATTTTTTCAACGAGCTTGAGAAATGCGAGATTGACAAGTACGTTGCCACCGAATCATGTATTGTGAAGGAAGGGAAAGTTTAGATTAGTTGTTTCAGGTTGTAATTTTGGGATGTTTACTGATAAGATGTTTTTATGTGTACCTTAATGATAATTCTGCACATACGTGTTTCTATGGATTGTGTTCACTAGTAGATAAAACTCTATTAAAGGCAGTGTTAGAAGGCAGTTCCATCGTAACCACCTTTAATTAAGGTCTGAAGCATTTTTGAGTTCGGAAATCCCTTTAAAAGCAGTTCAAAATTAATTAAAGGCGGTTCCACCATTAATGACAATCGATCAAAGGTGGTTTCACCTTTAGAACCACATTTAATTGAGGTTCAAAAGTATTTTCAAGTTTGTTGGTAGCATTTCCGAATTTGGAAATAGCATCTTCGAGTTCAAAAATGCTCTCTTAGGTCACCTTTTCATTTTAAAGGTGGTTATGAAAGTAGAACCGCCTTTAATGGGCTTGTTAATGCCAAAACTTATAATGGGCTTGATCTGGAGTTGGTTGTTCTTGGACTTTTGAGACTATCGAAGTAGCTCTGATAGGACCTCTGTGTGGGTCTCGTTCCAGCGTGATTCCGGCATAAAATTGGTACCTGTAAAAGGAACACGGGTCACTCAAGGCGGGGTGGTGTGTGACCGCACCCACTTCGATGCCCAAGTTAGGTCGGAGAAGTGGGTGTAGAGAAGATGGAGCTATAGTATCGTGGAGACTGTAGTAGAACATACCTTGCATGATGGCTTTTCTTCTCCTTTTATAGTTGTAGGGTTATGCCTTTATTAGGTTAGATATTGGGCCTTTGGGCCTGATTGAATAGAGAAATGGGCCTTCTAGCCCATACTTTATCAAGTCCCCATTAGCCCGATATCGCGTTGCTGAAAAGCACGGGCATTGGGGTAATATGTGTTTGAATGTGATTGCCGATGTACATCCCTGTTCGTGAATTCTGCATCTTTATTTTCTCCTCCAAGGTCGTGCTTTGATGCCCATGTTGGTGTCATCCTAGTAACGTTGGTATGGGCTCTACGTCCAGGCCATCTAAATCATAGCCGAACTCTTTCATTTCAGCCTCATTAATCTTTGAAAGAATTATACGTTACTGCCTGCTGAGCCAACTTAGGCTTTGCATCGCAGCTTCGTAAAATTCTGCATGGGTCGCACTTTGCGACCCTAATATCATTGGCTTGGGCTCTACATCCAGGCTTTCTAAATCACGGCCAAACTCTTTCTTTACGGCCTCATTAATTTTTGACATAATTAGACATTGCTGCCTGCTGAGTCAACTTGGACTTTACATTGCAATTCGTAAAATTCTGCCTGGTTGGCACTTTGCGACCCTAATATCGTTGGGCCCAGACCTTCTAAATCATGGTAGAACTCTTTCATTTCGGCCTCATTAATCTTTGATGGAATTATACGTTACTGGCTGCTGAGTCAACTTTGACTTTGCATCGCAGCTTCGTAAAATTTTGCATGGGTCGCACTTTTTTACCCTAATATCGTTGGCCTGGGATCTACGTCCATGCCTTCAAAATCATGGACGAACTATTTCACTTTTGCCTCATTAATCTTTGAAAGAATTATACGTTTCTACCTGTTGAGTCAACTTGGACTTTGTACTGCAGCTTCGTAAAAATCTGTCTGGGTTGCATTTTGCGACCCTAATATCATTAGCCTGGGCTCTATGTCCAGGCTATTTAAGGTTGAGCTTCCTTTGCCTACGCCAACATATCAACCGTGTTCTGATGTATCCATTTACACAGAAAAATATGTGAATATAATTTTATATTTGCATGAATGCTTCTTTTGGACGACCATACATAATGCTTTTTTTCATGATGACAGTTTGCTCATGTATTATGTAAGTGAAAAATTATGTCTTTCTGACCTTGGTAGTTGATAGTGCAGCTTACTTTGTCAGTTTCCTGGGTCACCGTGTGCTTGTGCTTTGCACTCTACCAGTGTGCTTGAGCAGCATCATCGGGATCCGGACTGCAGCTTGCTGGTTATCGTAAGTCAAGATAGCTTATTTTTGTCTGACGATCTGGCCTGCAGCCTGCTGGCTATCATAAGCCAAGGCTGCTCATTCTGGCCTTGCGATCCGGCTTGTAGCCTGCTGGCTGTCGTAAGCCAGAGCTGCTTATTTTGGCTTGACAAACCAGCCCGCAATTCTCTGGCTGACTTTAGCCGAAGTTTACAACTTTTTCCTGATTTGTTACTTGAAGGCTATGATTTTGGCCGAAGCTTTTAACTTTGCTTGTTGGGGACCCGACCTGCACTTTGCGCTGGCTGTTTGCACTAGCGTAGAAACTTTAGCCTAAATCGGGCCTGTTTTCGGTGCTGGTTATTGTCGGAGCTTCATTTTCCTTAACCCCTTTGAGATTTGGCCTGCACTTTGCGCTGGCTCTTTGGGCCAGCGCGAAAACTTTAGCCTGAATCGGGCCTTTCTCCGGTGCTGGCTGTGGTCGGAGATTCATTTTCCTTAGCCCCCTTGGGATTCAGCCTGCATTTTGTGTTGGCTATTTGCGCCACCGCAGCAACTTTATCCGGAATCAGGCCCTTCCCCGGCGCTGGGTGTGACCGGAGGTCATTTTCATTAGCCCTGTTGGAGATTCGGCCTGCACTTTGCGCTGGCTGTTTGTGCCAGCACGACAACTTTTGCCTGAATTGGGCCCTTCTGTGGCACTGGGTGCACCCGGAGGTTCATTTTTATTAGCCCTATTGGAGATTCAACCTGCACTTTGCGTTGGCTGTTTGCGCCAACGTGGGAACTTTAGCCAAAATCGGGCCCTTCTCCAGCGCTGAGTGTGGCCTAGAGGTTCATTTTCCTTACTTCTTGTCCTGTAAGACTAAATATTTCATGCCCACGTGAATAACGTCGGCATGTGTTAGTTTAGAAGACAACATAATACATAGACTATTTTCCATAATGTTAGAATGCATTGAATGAATAAAAAGGTATATAAATATACAACAAATCTTGTATATATATCTTAGGGGGAAGATAAGCAATATTTAAAGCAATACTGTTCCTTCAATTTCACAGTTTCCATTTAAAGAAATATCGTTCCTTCAATGGCATAGCCCTGCCTGAGCGAGGTGAGATGTGGTTGTTACTTTGTCCAAACACACTTCAGGTTGACCACTGCTCTGTCATGGCACATTTTCTTAAGGATGCTATGCTCTGGCCCCTGTCTGGACAGGCTGAGATTTGATCAACATCCTGTCTTACAGGCTGGTGGGTTGGCTGATGGCTAAGCTTTCTTTTGTCCTGGCATATTAAGTTGTGTACCTGCCTTTCGTGCGGCTAAGGTTATTTTGCTTGTTATTTTACAGCCAGGCCCATACAACTAAGCACTTCATGCTAACGTGTCCCAATTTAAACAGACCATGCTAGCATGTATCAGTCCAAAAGATGACATAATGTATCAACTCTTTATTTTCAGTTTTATCTTTAATAAACACTATAAGAGTCGACTTTATTAGCCATTCTATCATGTATACATTAATATGACAAAGACATATAAAATGTAACTGGCACTTGCACGAATCTCTTTTTCCTTTAACTATTCACACATAGTGTCTTTAGTTTTGGATTTCAACATTGACGATCACATATGCAATTTCATGAATTATTTTCTTATTCGAATACACTAATAACATATAGTAGTATTAGGCGAATAATTATTTTCATGGATCTATGTGATTTTGTTCGAAACCTTCTTACGCATGCTTCCACAGAGAGATATGTTGATACTATTATAAGTAAACATGTACTTCTAACCTTGCTGGTTGATGATACATCTAGCCTTGCCATATGGATGCTCCACCGTAATTTGCAAGACTTTACCCTGCGAGCTACTGGCATGCCTTACTTTGGCTGTGCTCTGCACTCTGGCTCTGGGTTATGCTGAATCTTATTGCTGCACCAATCATTCATACAATCTCGATGCTCACCCTAGGCTCTATCGAATCTTAATGTTACACTAGATATTAGTTCTTGGTTCCTTATCTAAAATAAGGAGAATAAATTAGGGCAGAGTAATAATATTATTACTCCCTCTCCTCGTTTTTTTTTCATTTTTTCTTTCCAGCGAAACTTTTTTTTCCTTTTATTTTTCCTTCCCAGCGAAGCTTTTTCTCTTCCTGATGGTCCACTTCTTTGCTTCTGACAAGCACTCCTTTTTGTTTCTTGTACCCTCTTCTTTTCTCTCTTTTCTTTTTCTCCTTTGCTTCTTGCTTTACGTACTCTTTTCTTTTCTCTCTCTGCTTTGTTTTTTCTTCCTCTCATTTGTTTTCTGCCTTTGCTTTTTTTTTCTTTTCTCATCCTGACATTTTTGCCCACCTTTTTTCTTTTCTTTTTTTTGTTTCTCCTTTCTTCCTTTTTCTTTTCTTCCCCTGCTTTGTTTTTTCTCCTGCCCCTGTAGCCTTCGTCGTCATGGACCTTCGATGGAAAACGCAGACCGAGTTGAGGAGGTCATTGGCTTTGGGTCTACCCACACCATCGATGAAAGAGGTGGTCGTCGGCGTAGGTGAACCAGCTCTTGACGTCGTCTCTAAAAGAGAAAAGACTTCTTGTTCTTCCCGGAGAAAACCCATTGGGGCCAAGATGTCGATGACCATCGGCTTGCTGGCGGAGGGGTCGTGGACTATCCTGAGGTGTCAGCTACCATGGGGGTTTCCCCGTCATCGAAATCGGTTATTTTTGGGATTCCAAGAAGTCGAAACGAACTAACGAAGATAGTGATGGGCCATGTTACGAAGATGGGTTGATTTGATGAGTCAAGTTGACTCGGCAGATCTGGGTCAACTCGCCGTCGACCTGAACGACTGTTTGGCGATCTTCCCCGGCCGACTCGACTGACAAGGTGCGTTGGCTGGGTCAACTTACTGAATCGATCACTGAGTTGACTCACTGGGTTGGTCCGAGTTAGCTCATTGTTGCAGGGTCGAGTTTTGGCTCGTCAGACTACATATCCCTGTCGAACTTAAGGAAGGGAAGAGAGGGAGTAAATGGTTCTTCACCAAAGCTAAAAGTAAAAGCTTTTTCTAGTGAACTTTTGGGTATGTTCCACCCTTTAATAAATGGAAACAATAGATTGTATGAACAATGAATTTGCTTAGCTGTGCCGATATGCTCGGGCGGCGGCTGTTAGAGTTGTGTGGGGGCTTGATGTCGTTCCCACAGTCGGCGCCAATGTTAATGCCAAAACTTGTAATAGGCTTGACCTGGAGCTGGTTGTTCTTGGACTATTGAGACAGTCGGAGCAGCTCTGATAAGACCACTGTGTGGGTCTCGTTCCGATGTGATTCTGACATAAAATGGATACCTGTAAAAGAAACATGGGTCATTCAGGGCAGAGCGGTGTGTGACAGCACCCGCTTCGATGCCCAAGTCAGGTCGGAGAAGTGGGTGTAGAGAAGATGGAGATACAGTATCGTAGAGGATGTTATATAACATTCCTTGCCTGATGGCTTTTCTTCTCCTTTTATAGTTGTATGGTTATGCTCTTATTAAGTCAGATATTAGACCTTTGGGCCTAATTGAATGGAGAAACGGGTCTTCTAGCCCATACTTTATCAAGGCTCAAAACCATATACTTAGTCTTTTTTAGCCCAAACCCATGTAAGCTTTAACTTCTTCTCCCTGGCCTATTTTCGCCTTCCCTAAACCTCCCTATTTCCATCTACCTTATCTCTCCATTCCACACCTCAACTCCGCCGCCTCACCCTCCCTCCACCGCTCAGCCCCCGCTTCACGCCACCCTCCACTCAGCCCCTCACCTCAAACTACCCTCTGCTCAACCCCCATCGCTCAGATCCCGCCTCACCCTCTCCGTCGCCGCTAGCTCCGCCTCATCCTCCAGGATCGACGCTCACTTGGGATTTTCTCCGTCGGTACTAGTCCCTCATCCGGCTTCAGGCTCTGACATTCGCCAGACAACCCCGATGCTCAAACCCACCGCTCCTTTCTCAACCCCACTCGAGATTACTCTTTCGTTCCTCGCTCGACGCAGCTTCCACCGTGTCGCCTCTGAAGGCCTCCGTCGGAGATGGAACAATCGACAACAACAACATCAAAAGAAGCAGCGTTGTTTTTCTATTCTTTTTTAAATATTTATTATTGTTATTCTATGTGATATTGTTATTCTGTATGATACTAATGTTCTGGGTTTTCTTCGCTTCCGGAAACCAATCAGTTTCCAACCGTTTTTTGGAAGGTAAGAAATAGTTTCCGAACTCGGAAACTATTTTAAAACAGTTTTCTCCTTTTTAAAGGCAGTTTTTAACCGCCTTCGTTGGAATTTTTAAAGGCGTGGCGACTTGTGGTCGTGCACTGTGTTGCTGACTGGTGGTTATCCAAGTGTATGCGAAGGTGCGCCTAATTACCTATTACATTACCATCGTGTTTTCTGTTGTACACATCCACCAGGTGTATTATTGCATGCTATGTTGTTAAGGTAGGGTGTTATACGTGCGTTTAAGAGGCATAAAGATAAGGATCTATACTCGTGTCGCTAGTTGGGGATTTTCCAAGCGTATGTGAAGCCGGGACCTATCTCTTTGTTTTTGTAGTGGAGTCTTTGTGATATTAGGGTTATGTTATTTGGGTTTTTTGTGGTTTTTGTGATTTTTATGGGTTTAAACTAATTATTTGAGGTTGGCCTTAGTTTAGTTAAGGATGCCACACATGTTTTAGACCTTGTGACTTTTCAAATAATCTGCCTTCTGTTTTCCAATATTGACTATTTGGTTAGTTGTTTTCTTTGTGAGCGTATTATATTAAATGTTTTAACTGTGATTATTTTTGGATGCCCAAGGCAATGTTGGGCTACTATTAGAGTGTTTTAACGCATGATGATAGAATTTTGAAAGGGGTTTTCTACGTTTTGTTTGTGGTGATATATTTCATGTAGTTCATGGTGTAAAATGATTATTTTGAATGTGAAGATTTATCCTGGTTTTCTTTGAGCTCATCACCAGTTATGTGATGGCCAAAGTTGGTTAGAGGGTTCGCTCTACTTAGATGGGTTACTCTCTCTGTGTTTTTGGCTTAAGACCGTAAATTATACAGTAAGAATTTTTTTTATGTGTTATAATATTTTATAATAATGTATTATTTATGATTTGTGAAATCTTTACACCTTCAGATATGATTGGTGAATAGGATTATAGAATGCGAAATGGAGGGGGATGATGGTGTTATGACATCATCTCTGAAACCCGTCGAGCAGGGATGAGAAAGAACAAACATGGGATTCATGGCCCAGGTCCCCTCTAGATTATAGTTGGGAGAAGAAGAAGCATTGTGCAGGCAGTATATTTGAACAAATACGCCTCCTGTAATTTTCTTAGGTGGTTTGACGTGTAAGTAAAACAGTATCGTTGTTTTGCTTGGCACGTCCTCTCACCGACGTGAGATGGTGGTGTTCCTGGTTAGGGACACTAGTTATAGAAAATGGAAGTGGATAAATATGCCATCATCTTGTTTCCCTTAAGGCCATATAAGGTCTAACTGTAGTAGAATTAAGGGTCTATACATGATCGGGTTATGCTACATAATATTCAGGGATATGTGGTTTATATCTGATCGGGTTGCATTATGAGGTGATAATGCATTGTGTTAAGTATAGGGGTTTTCTAGGAAGATTTAATGTGGTATTGGCCTTGTAACTTAAGCCTTTATTTTAATTCCAATGTTATTTCATCGGTGATATGGGTGCATTTATATTGAAATGCATTCATACGTGTTGTAACAAGCCTATTTTTGTGTCTGAGAGGAGTCTTATTAGTACGTCTACTAACATGGGGATAGATTTCTATAAATAAGAGTAATTTATTGAATCTTGCAAGGTTGTTGGTGTGCGTTGTGTAACTTTGTGTGAATGATGTGCACCTTATTGCATGCGTTAACCAATGCATTCGATGCATTTATCATTATGTTTTGTTTGGTTTATTGCTAGTTTTAGTTAGGTTTACATTACAAAGGGTTTAGAAGATCGTTGTTGGTTTTTTATCTAAATCCCGAGTGTTGTAGACTTACTTGGATCTAATGGACACTATTTCCTCACGAGTGGCTAGATCTTCTTTTGTGAGCTTATTAGTAGGTTGCTCATGAGCACTTCAGTGTAGTTCATAGAAGGCCATCAGCAAGGGTGGTAGGAGATCGTAGAAGGCCATTCGCAAGGATGGTAGAAGACTAAAGGCCACGAGTCAAAATTTGGTAGAAGATAGAAGGGTCGAAGAAGGAAGACAAAACGTAACAGGTATGGAGAAGTGTTGACCATCAATCCCACCACGTGTTATAAACACTAGAATAGGTTTATATATCTTGAATGTGATGGAATCGAGGATCGAAACAACACCGATCATGTTACGCAAATACTCCACATGTGCTAGTTTATATTGTTTTATTCTCGTGTGATTTTTCATTATAGTAGTTGTTAGATAAAATCCCCCCAAAATCCTGTTTTAGCAATACTAGCTATTCCTGACACGTGATTGGATTGACGACCCAATCGCGGTTGTGTATAGTTAACTTTTAGATTCTAGCATCTCTATGGACGACCCCAGACTTGCCACTATCTACCTCATTTGTAGCATAGTAGTAGGGACGAGAGCATCAATATAAATTTCTATCTTGAGTTAAGTGCTAAAATGACCACGACTTTAGGGTGAAAGTGACAATATAACCCTGCAATCTCAGAAAGGGCCAAAATAACCTTTGACTCTGTTGACTTTTTAGTCAATGTTTGATTGGCCCAATTTTAATGAAAAGATGATTTTATCCTTGCCTTCAAAAAATTTAAAAAATGAAAAAGAGGAAGAAAATACATCTTTTCTTCCCCAACCTTTCTTTCCTTTTTTTGGTTACCTTTCTTCCCCATTTCTGGCCATTCTTTCCATTACCAATCTCCCCCCCATTTTTTTCCGGCCCCGGGGCTGAGCCGGGGCTGAGCGGAGTGGGGGAATCATAGTTAATCGCAAGCTAGGGTGGGGAGGCGCTAGGGTTTTAGGGAGATGGAAGAGGAGGACAATCTGACATTCGAGGAGGTGGAGGAGGAGCTCATGGTGCCTGTAGTTTTCTTAGGTGGGTTGACGTGTAAATGAAGCGGTATCATTGTTCCGCTTGACACGTCCTCTCACCGACATGAGATGGTGGTGTTCCTGGTTAGGGGCACTATTTATAGAAAATGGAATTGTTTAATATGCCATCATCCTGTTTCCCTTAAAGCTATATATGGCCTAACTATAGTAGGACTAATGGTCTATACATGATCAGATTATATTCTGTACTGTTCAGAGATATATGTTTTAGATCTTACAGGATTGTATTATGTGGTGATAATACCTTGTTTTAAGTATAAAGTTTTTTTGGGAGATTTAATGTTCTATTGGCCTTGTAAGTTAAGCCTTTACTTCATCGGTGATGTGGGTGCATTTCTAGTGAAATGCATTCCTAAGTGATGTAGCAAGCTTGTTTTCATGTTTGAGGAGAGTCTTATTACTACGCCCTCTAACACGGGGATACATTTTTTACAATTACGAGTAATTTATTGAATCGTGCAAGGTTGTTGGTGTGCTTTGCATACCTTTGTGTGAATGTACCTTAACCAAAACAAAATTTTCTTGTAATGGCACTGACGCTGTTTTACTATAGTCGTGGTTGTTTTTGCTGCTTCCCTTTGTTCTAATACCCTTTAGGCGGTTGCTAGTTTGCTTTTGGCTAGTTTCACCAGGCCGGTGTCCTTGTTCTGCCATTTCCAAGTGCCAAGATTCTTTATTTCCAGAGTAGTTCTCTATAACTATGGTCACTCACTCCTTCTGTTGTATATTTGTATGTTTTATACCATCGTTCTCTTCAGACTATTTCTCGTGTCATTTTATGTGCCTTGCACCTTAGAGTAGTTTCTAACAGTTCCCAGGGTCTATTAAAACCTAGAAAGAAAGTAACAAAAAAAACTCCCACAAATAACACTACTGATGTTGGGATTCCTATTAGGTGGAGATACACCACAAGGCCAGTCAGCATGCTCTACTCATCAAGTACCTGCAACAAAATCCCGTGGGTAATCCTCAAGGAGAAACTTCGATGCCCAAGTCAGGCTAAGGAAAATATTTTTTTTGTGTGTTTAGGGACTTACCTCTTCAGTCTGTGCTTCATTTATCTTTTTATGGGTCTCTCAATTGTATCATCATGTCCTGCGTTATTTGCTGGTCTTGTGCTAGATCTTGGACTTAGTGGGGGCACATTGTGATAGTGGTGTTTTGCGCTTTCTATCGAAAGTGATTGCTTGTGAGCATACTTGTTAGGTTTGCTTCCTTCTTGAAGGGAACTGGTTGTAGCGGACTGGTATTGTGTTGACTAGGTATGTACCATAATGATTTGGGGAGAAAAATGAAAAATTCAAGGAAACAAAAAAACTCCTTCAAACATTATGGAAGTATGAGACTTCATGAGTGATTTACTGCAATTTTATTGCTGATTTAAGAAAGTGAAGTTTCTTTTCCTTCCTTGTTCAATGCATGGAAAATTTTGGTTTTTGACTAAGAAGTTAGTTGATCTTTAAATGCATGGTTCCACCGTTACCAAAAAAAAATAAAGACTGTTTCTAAGATGGCTAGAGAACCCAACACTTCATATCAAATATCAAATAATCCTAAAATTTAAAAATTCAAAGGATCCTATTCCATCAAACCTTGAAATTGTACCTATTTTTCAGGGAAGTACTATACTCCCTTTATCCTAAATCAATTAGTACACTTATTATTTGACACTATTCTCTATCAAATTTTGACTGCATATTTGTGTAGATATATAAGCAATAATATTATAGCATGTGATATTGTTGAATTCGTCTTAACAAGTAGTTTCTCAAAAGTAATTTTCCCCCGTTATTATCCGCAGTTAAACATATTAATGGTTAAACAAGTTTGTTGATAATCGTGAAAAAAATTATGTGAAATTTAGGGAGTATATAAAATCTTACAATAATAGAACTTCCATGACAGTAATGATAAACTACACTAGCATTTGTCATTAGGTGTAGGATCTAATACAATGAAGGAAAAAACATATTTGCGGCAAACAAAAACAAAAGTGCTTCCCAAGTAGAGTGAGTGGCGCACCGTGAAGTGAGAAATCACCGTTACTGTTATCCATCTCTTCAATAATCAATTACATCCGCAGTTCACGTCCCTCCTCCTGGACTGCAATTCCAAAACTAAAAAAATTCAAAAATTCAAAAATTCGAACATTATCTCATCCATTCAACTTATCCCTATTCCAAATCAAAATTTCAGATACAATCCTTCAATTACTGTGTCATTGTAAATCAGTCCTACTCTGCATTTTGGGTTTCACCATAACTATTCCCAACTATAGATAGAAAGAAAAAAGAACTATAGATGAGATGTACACATTTTTTGGTCTACAAAATGTTTTTGTGAAGGATGCTACTTCGGACGCAGTAACAACTTTCAACTTACCTTTTTCTTTGACCGGCTTAGAGAGCTAATAGAAATCTCCATCAATCGTGGTTTCATTAATATTATTTTTTAAAAATAGACCACCTCATTAAGAAAGACTAGCGGGATTACACCGCGCGTTGCGCGGTGTTTGTGGTATACATTTTAAAATACATTTTATTGATGATTCTTTAAATATTGTGTAATATTTATTGCGACGCTCACATTTTTATATAGTTCACTGATATTTTTTATGTATT
>JAULKM010029347.1:0-13749 GCA_032355605.1 Rubia tinctorum | reverse complement strand
TATATTCTATATATATATATATATATATATATATATATATATATATATCACATAATCAGAATATACGGCTGTATTTCTACAGCTCTAACACTCCTCCTCAAGCTGGAGCACATATGTTAATCATGACTAGCTTGTCACATAGATAGTTTATCCGAACACAATTCAAAGCCTTTGTTAAGATATCCCCTAGTTGTTCTCCAGTTTTCACATAACCGGTAGCAATCAAGCCTTACTCAATTTTCTCACGAACAAAGTGACAATCTATTTCGATATGTTTGGTCCGTTCATGAAATACTGGATTAGTTGCAATATAAAGGGCTGCTTGGTTATCACACCACAACTTAACCGGAATTGAAGTTGTAATTCCTAATTCTCTCAACAATTGATTTATCCACATAATTTCACACACAGATTGTGCCATAGCTCTATATTCAGATTCTGCACTAGAGCGTGACACAAATGGTTGTTTCTTACTTTTCCACGAGACTAAATTTCCACCAACAAATACACAATAGCCTGAACTAAACCTTCTATCAATCTTAGAACCTGCCCAATTAGCATCTGAAAAACACTCAATTCGATTATGCCCATGATTTGCATACATGATAATTCTCCCCGGTGCTCCTTTCAAGTAACAAAAAATCCGCTCTAATGCTTCCCAATGATGAACTGTAAGAGATGACATAACTTGACTGACTATACTAACTGAATACGCAATATCGGGACAGGTCAAAGTGAGATAATTCAACTTTCCAACCAACTTTCGATACCTTTCAAGATCTTCAAATAATTCTCCATCCTTTGTAAGGTGTACATTAGGAATCATTGGAGCATTACAAGGCTTGGCTCCTAATTTTCCAGTTTCAGTCAGTAAGTCAAGCACATATTTTCTCTGAGATAGAAATATGCTCTGTTTACTTCGAGTAACCTCAACTCCCAAAAGTACTTTAACACCCCCAAATCTTTTGTGTGAAACTAATTATGAAGATAATTTTCAGAGATGAAATTCCTTCTGCATCATTTCCTGTAATAACAATATCATCCACATACACTACCAGAATAATTATACCTGCCTTTGAGCATCTATAAAATACTGAATGGTCGGACTTACTTTTCACCATACCGAATCTCTAAATGGCCTGACTAAACTTGCCAAACCAAGCACGGGGACTTTTTTTAGACCATAAAAAGATTTACGGAGACGATAAACTCTCCCTGACTCCCCCCTAGGCAACAAAACCAGGAGTTTGCTCCATATACACTTCCTCTCGAATATCACCATGGAGGAAAGTGTTTTTGATATCAAGTTGATGCAAAGGCCACTAATTAGTTGCTACCAAAGAAATAAACAATCTAACCGATGTTAACTTGGAAACAGGAGAGAAAGTCTCGAAATAATCAACGCCATAAGTTTGAGCATAGCCCTTAGCAACAAGATGGGCTTTCAACCGAGAAACTAACCCATCAGGATTAACCTTCATGGTAAACACCCATTTGTATCCTATAGACCGTTTCCCTGTAGATAAATCAACTAGCTCCCACGTACCATTGTTATCTAGAGCACGTATCTCCTTGATCATAGCATCATCCAACCAGGATGAAAAAAATGGCTTCACGAATAGTTTTAGGAATAGAGATAGAATGAAAGGAAGCAACAAAACACTAGAAGAGGGTGATAATTGATCATAAGAAACAAAGGTAGAAATAGGGTAGGTGCATTGACGTTTACCATTGCGTAACGCAATGGGAAAATCATCACTTGGAGATGGATCATATGACGAAGTAGCATGCGAAGGGACAGGTGAAGGACATGGTGCAGGAGGCTGGCATCTAGAGTAAACTTGGACAATAGGAGGACGGACATGTTCTAGTTCTAAGGTAGCTGTGGAGGTTATGATCGAATAGACTAATAGATCGTCATCCTTCCCTGGACTAGGATGAGTGGACAAAGGTGGAAAATAAGTAGTTTCTTCCAAGAATGTAACATCAATAGAGACCAAGTATTTGTTAAACTTAGGACAATATCATCGATAACCTTTCTGCAATCGAGAATAGCCAAGAAAGACATATTTTAATGACCTAGGATCTAATTTAGTGAGCTTTGGAGGAACATCCCTAACCAAACATGTAGTTCCAAATATTTTAGCATCAATGGGAAATAAGGATTTCTTTGGAAAAAGAACTTTGTAGGGAATATCACCATGAAGAACAGAAGATGACATGCGATTAATGAGAAAACATGTTGTAGAAACGGTATCGGTCCAAAATGATTTAGGAACATTCATTTGAAACAGAAGAGCTTGTCAATTTCAAGAAAATGCCTATTTTTCTGTTCAGCTACACCATTTTGTGATGGAGTATCAACACAAGAAGTTTCATGAAGAATGCCATTCTCAGTTAGAAAAGTTTGAAATGCACTAGAAGTGTATTTTTTGCATTATCACTACGTAAAGTACAAACTGATGTATTAAACTGAGTTTTAACTTCAGTACAAAATGCGCAAAACGCTGACAAAAAATTTGAATAACTTTTCATTAAATAGAGCCAAGTTACACTAGTATGATCATCCATAAAAGTAACAAAATATAGAAATCCAGGTCTAGACAAATTAGGACAGGGACCCTAGACATCAGAATGGACTAACTCAAAAGGTGCACTTGCACGTTTATTGATTTGGAGACTTGAGCTGACACGATGATGCTCAGAATACTGACATGGGCAATATGAGGAAGACAAGAGATGGATGTCCCAACCTACAGTGAGCTTGAAAGGGAGATGTGATACTTGAGCAAGCAATGTGGTGTGATGGAGATGTATCAAGAATGTAGTGGCCTCCCTCCTCATGTCATTTACCAATAATCTTCTTCATCATAAGATCCTAAAACAAGCAGTGATCAGGGAAAAATAACGCTCAACATTTGAGTTTGCAAGTTATTTGACTGACATATAGAAAATTAAAGGAGAAATTAGGTAAGTGTAAAACAGATGACAAGGAAAGAAGAGGGGTTGGATTAACAATGCCACAACCACGAACAGAAGATGATGATCCATCAGCTAATGTAACTGAAGAGCTAGAATTAGATGATTGGTAGGAAGAAAAAAGTTCAGCATTACCTATCATATGATCCATGGCTCCAGAATCAATAACCCAGTTGGAGGATTTACCTGAGTTAGCAATCGCAGCAATCGAGGGAGAAGATTTGAGTGACTCTTGGTACTGTGAGAATTTGGCATATTCATCTCTAGAGATAACAACTGAGTTTTCTGATGTTTCATGAGTGGTGGCAACATTGGCGGAGTGTTTGTGATGATTTTTATACTACAACTTTTGGCACTCAAACTTTGTATAACCTGGCTTTCGAAAATAATTACAAATAATGCCACCAGAATTCGATGGTCCAGTGTCACCTCCATGTGTTGCACCACCTCTTTGTCCACTATAACCAGAGGTCTTCCCTGACCCATAACTACTATTGCGACCAACTAAAGCACCGCTGAGTGGTAATGGTGGAGTACTCTCTGTGCAAAGAACTCGTCTAAAAACATCTTGCAAAGATGAAAGGTTAGCCCCTGAAAGAACTTGTGTTTTAGCATAATCAAATTCTGGAGAGAGTCCGGCTAGAAAACTCATAATAGTCATTTGCTCTCGTTGTTGTTGCTGAATTTTCACATCAGTGTTGAATGGAAGCAACATATTAAACTTTTCATATGTATTCTTAAAAGACATGAAGTAGTTCACAAGAGTCTGATTTTGTTTTTCAGCACGATAGAAAGCCATGCAAACCTCATACATTCGAGAAATATTACCTTTTCTCGAGTACAAAAATTCCAAACAATCCATCAACTCCTTAACTAATTCACAATGATTGATCAAGCCAATTACCTCATTGTCAATAGAGTTCCAAAGCTGTAAGAACAAACGGGCATCTTCCTTGAGCCACTTCAGCTTAGTAGCATCTTCTTCTGGAGGATCTTTAGTCAAATGATCATCCTTATCAGTGGTGCACAAATAGAGTCTAACCATCTTACTCCATTCCAAAAAAATTGAACCATTCAATTTACTGTCCATGATTTTAGAAATCACAGGGACTACATCAGACAAAGTGATTGGTTTTTCAGCCATCGATACGGGGTAATGGCTAACAAGAATGAATTTGAGGGGTAAAGCAAAGAATTGGATGAAAGGCCAAGGTTTGAATATGAATTTCGAATTCGAATCTCAAAGCACAGGTACCATGTAAACAGAGATTAGAATGAAGAGAATTCGATATCTATTCATCAGATGATAGCTTAATACTTATACACACATCTTGAGGCTATTATAGGAAACTATATCCCACTATTTATAGTCATATATTCACATATCTATATTCTATATATAAATCACATAATCAGAATATACAGCTGTATTTCTACAGCTCTAACACTCCCCCCTCAAGATGGAACATAAATGTTAATCATGCCCAGCTTGTCACATAGATAGTTTATCCAAACACCATTCAAAGCCTTTGTGAATATATCCCTTAGTTGTTCTCCAGTTTTCACATAACCGGTAGAAATCAAGCCTTGCTAAAGTTTCTCACGAACAAAGTGATAGTCTATTTCGATGTGCTTGGTCCGTTCATGAAATACCGGATTAGTTGCAATATGAAGGGCTGCTTGGTTATCACACCACAACTTAACCGGAACTGAAGTTGTAATTCCCACTTCAGTCAACAACTGATTTATCCACATAATCTCACACACAGATTGTGCCATAGCTCTATATTCAGATTCTGCACTAGAGTGTGACACAACTGGTTGTTTCTTACTTTTCCACGAGACCAAATTTCCACCAACAAATACACAATAGCCTGAAATAGACGTTCTATCAATCTTATAGCCTACCCAATCAGCATCTGAAAAACACCCAATTTGATTATGGCTATGATTTGCATACACGATACCTCTCCCCGATGCTCCTTTCAAGTAACACAAAATCTGCTCTAACGCTGCCCAATGATGACCTGGAGGAGATGACATAAATTAACTGACTATACTAACTGTATACGCATTATCCGGACGAGTCAAAATGAGATAATTCAACTTTCCAACCAACCTTTGATACCTTTCAGGATCTTCAAATAATTCTCCATCCTTTTTAAAGTGCACATTAGGAATCATTGGAGCATTACAAGGCTTGGCTCCTAATTTTCCAGTCCCAGTCGGTAAGTCAAGAACATCCTTTCTCTAAGATAGAAATATACCTTGTTTACTTCGAGTAACCTTAACTCCCATAAATTACTTTAACACTCCCCAAATCTTTCGTATGAAACTGATTATGAAGATAAGCTTTCAGAGATGAAATTCCTTCTGCATCATTTCCTATAATAATAATATCATCTACATACACTACCAGAATTATTATACCAGCCTTTGAGCGCCTATAAAATACTTAATGGCCAGACTTGCTTTTCACCATACCGAATTTCTCAATGGCCTGACTAAACTTGCCAAACCAAGCACACGGACTTTTTTTCAGACCATACAAAGATTTCCGAAGACGACAAACTCCTCTGACTCCCCTTGAGCAACAAAACTAGGAGGTTGCTCTATATACACTTCCTCTCAAAGATCACCATGGAGGAAAGCATTTGTATATCAAGTTGATGCAAAGGCCATTGATTAGTTGCTGACAATGAAATAAACAATCTAATTGATGTTAACTTGGGAACAGGAGAGAAAGTCTTGGAATAATAAACACCATAAGTTTGGGAATAACCCTTAGCAACAAGATGGGCTTTCAACCAAACAACTGACTCATCAGGATTAACCTTCACGGTAAACACCCATTTGCAGCCTATAGCCTGTTTTCATGTAGGTAAATCAACCAGTTCCCACGTACCATTGTTATCTAGAGCACTCATCTCCTCGATCATAGCATCATGCCAAATAGGATCAGAAATAACTTCATGAACAGTTTTAGGAGTAGAGACAGAATAAAGGGAAGCAACAAAACAATGAGAAGAGGATGATAATTGATCATAAGAAACAAAGGTAGAATTGGGATAGGTGCATTGACGTTTACCTTTGCGTAACACAATGGGAATATCATCACTTGGAGATGGATCATATGATGAAGCAGCATGTGAAGGTACAGTTGAAAGATATGGTGCAGGAGGCTGGCGTTTAGAGTAAACTTGAACAATAGAAGGACGGACATGTTCTGGTTCTAAGGTAGCTGTGGAGGATGTGATTGAATAGACTAATATATCATCATCCTCCCCCGGACTAGGATGAGTAGACAAAGGTAGAAAATAAGGAGTGTCTTCCAAGAATGTAACATCAATAGAGACCAAGTATTTGTTAAGCTCAGGACAATAGCATCGATAACCTTTTTGCAATAGAGAATAGCCAAGAAAGACACATTTTAACGACTTAGGATCTAATTTAGTGAGCCGTGGACGAACATCCCTAACAGAACATGTACTTCCAAATATTTTAGCATCAATAAGAAGCAAGGATTTCTTTGGAAAAAGAGATTTGTAGGGAATATCACCATTAAGAACAGAAGATGGCATGCGATTAGTGAGAAAACATGTTGTAGAAACTGCATCGTCCCAAAATGATTTAGGAACATTCATTTGAAACAGAAGAGCTTGAGCAGTTTCAAGAAGATGTCTATTTTTCTGTTTTGTTACACCATTTTGTGATGGAGTATTAAAACAAGAAGTTTCATGAAGAATGCCATTCTCAGTTAGAAAAGTTTGAAATGCACCAGAAGTGTATTTTTTTAGCATTATCACTACGTAAAGTATGAACTGAAGTATTAAATTGAGTTTTAACTTCAGTACAAATTGCGCAAAATGCTGTGAACAACTCTGAACAACTTTTCATTAAACAGAGCCAAGTTACACAAGAATGATCATCCACAAAAGTAACAAAATATCAAAATCCATGTCTGGACAAAATAGGACAGGGACCCCAGACATCAGAATGGACTAATTCAAAAGGTGCACTTGCACGTTTATTGACTTGCGGACTTGAGCTGACACGATAATGCTTGGCATACTGACATGACTGGAAATCTAAGGAAGAAAACGACTTATACTGAGGACAAAGCTTCTAGAGTAGTGAAAGAGATGGATGACCCAACCTATAATGAGCTTGAAAGGGAGCTGCGATACTTGAGCAAGCAATGTGGTTTGATGGAGATGTATTAAGAATGTAGTGTCCTCCCACCTCATGTCTTTTACCAATAAACTTCTTCGTCATAAGATCCCAAAACAAGCAGTGATAAGGGAAAAATAACACACAATAGTTGAGTTTACAAGTTATTTAATTGACAGATAGCAAATTAAAGGAGAAATTAGGTAAGTGTAAAACAGATGACAAGGAAAGAAGAGGGGTTGGATTAACAATGGACCACGAACAAAAGATGATGATCCATCGGCTAATGTAATTGAAGAGCTAGAATTAGATGAAGAAAAAAGTTCAGTATTACCTATCATATGATTCGTGGCTCCAGAATTAATGACCCATTTGGAGGATTTATCTGAGTTAGCAGTCCTAACAATCGAGGGAGAAGATTTGAGTGACTCTTGGTACTGTGAGAATTTGGCATATTCATCTCTAGAGATAACAAATGACTTTTCTGATGTTTCATGAGTGGTAGCAACATTGGCAGAGTGTTTGTGATGATTTTTATACTGCAAATTTCTGCACTTAAACTTTGTATGGCCTGGCTTTCAGAAATAGTTACAAATAATGCCACCAGGATTCGCTGGTCCCGTGTCACCTTCATGTGTTGCACCGCCTCTTTGTCCATTATAACCAGAGGTACTCCTTGACCCATAACTGCTATTGCGACCAACTAAAACACCACTGAGTGGTAATGGTGGAGTACTCTCTGTGCAAAGGACTCAGATGAAAACATCTTGCAGAGAGGAAAGGTCAGCCCCCGGCAGAACTTGTGCTTTAGCATAATCAAATTCTGGAGAGAGTTCGGTTAGAAAATTCATAATAGCCATTTGCTCTCATTACTGTTGCTGAATTTTCACATCAGCGTTGAAGAGTAACAATATATTAAGCTCTTTATATGTCTTCTTAAAAGACATGAAGTAGTTCACAAGAGTCTGATCTTGTTTTTTAGCACGATAGAAAGCCTTGCAAGCCTCATACATTTGAGAAATATTATCTTTTCCCAAGTACAAAAATTCCAAATAATCCATCAACTCCTTAACTAATTCACAATGATTGATCAAGCTAATTACCTCATTGTCAATAGAGTTCAAAATCCATAGGAACAAGCGGGCATCTCTCTTGAGCACTTCCGCTTAGTAGCATCTTCTTCCAGAGGATCTTTAGTCAAATGATCATCCTTATCAGTGTTGCGCAAATAAAGTCTAACCATCTTGCTCCATTCCAAAAAAAAATGAACCATTCAATTTATTGTCCGTGATTTTATAAATCACAGTGACTACGTAAAACAGAGTGATTGGTTTTTCATCCATCGATACAGGGTAGTGGCTAACAAGAACGAATCTGAGGGGTAAAGCAAAGAATTGGATGAAAGGCCAAGGTTTGAATCTGAATTTTGAATTTCAAATCTCAAAGCTCTGATACCATGAAAACAAAGATTAGAATGAAGATAATTCGATATCTATTCATCAGAAGATAGCCTAATACTTACACACACACACACCTCTTGAGACTATTATGGGAAACTATATACCACTAATTATAGTCATATATTCACATATCTATATTCTATATATAAATCACATAATCAGAATATACATTTGTAGTTCTACAGCTCTAACATCGTCCTATTCAGATCCAACTTGTCTTCCACTCCCCCTCCCCCATGCTCGATTTAGGTTTGTCGACAAAGAGTCTTATGTAGTTAAACATTTCAAAATTTAAATGAAAAGTAAATCTTCATTATTGATAATTAGAAGGAAAGTGGACTATTAAGTTTTCTACATTTGAAGGTTGCTTCATAATTTTTGTTGCTACAATAATAGTATAAGGTTCATATGATTGTATGAACCGATTGAATGTCTGAAACACTTAACCTAAGTTTTTGCATAGCGATATATTTTTAAAGAAATTTTCACACCACACTAACAGGCGTCAGACACATCTTGTTTCCCCATTCAACTGAACTGATACTGAATCGACATATTACTGTCAGCGTATGCAGAAACCACGTTCGATATTGACCTTCAGGTGGACCTATATTTCAACCAAGCCGACATGAAGCTGATATTGTATGTTTCCGTTGATAAGCTTCCCAACAATCTGATATCGGTATCTCATCAGTCCAGTATCATCATGATTGGAGACAAAACCAACATTGAATAAGAGGACTATTTCTGTCCTCAAACGTTACCAAATGTTCTCTTACATTTGTAATGTCTAAAATCTTTTGTAACCTAACCTAACCGACATATAAGCGAAGTTGGTTCTTCACTACTGATCGAATGTTTACTGGTCATGATTTATTTATGGTTTTTGAAAGAAGTAATTTAATTATGTTTATAAGATGAATTTAGACCGTACAGGTTTGGAAAATCCCAACAGCCGATGGATTCCAAATGATCATAAGCAGCGTCATTTGTTAAATGTGACTCGTGCTTTGTGTTTTCAAGCCAATCTGCCAATTGAGCTATGGGGAGAATGTGTTCTTATAGCTGCAAATTTGATCAACCGAACACTGACGAAGCACCTCAATGGTCGCACACCATTTGAGTTACTCTATGGATGTCTCCCAAATTACAAGATTTTGCACATTTTTGGATGTTTGTGTTTTGCTTCCTACATTCCTAGATTCCGTCACAAGTTTGCTCCAAGAAGTCATCGATGTCTATCTCTTAGATATCCTGCCTGGAAGAAAGGTTCCCGGCTTAATGATTTAGAATATCGTACTTTCTTTAATAGTAGGGATACAGATTTTTATGAAGAGCAGTTTCCAAATTCTGCTCTCCCGGAAGTCTCACCTCACCACCGCTAGCCACCTCACCGCCGCCGACCTCCTTCTCGCTGCCGGTTCCATCACCGCCACCGGGATTTCTCCCGCCCTAGGTCGCTGAGATTCCGCCGACCACCTCGCCAGCTTCATAATTGTCCAACGCACCGCACAATACTCCAGTGCCGGTTCCTCCTGCGCTCAACGCATTTCTGGTCGCCGTCAACAATGCGTTGCACGCGCTTCCTCTGTCTGCATTAAAACCGTCGCCTGCTTTTTCGGTCGACTCCCCAGCACTACCGCCTGCGGCCAAGCTACCTGCTGTACGACAGAGTGTTTGCTATCATCGACTTCCTACTTATCTATCTGATTATGTCTGCTCTGTTGTTGAAATTAAAAAAAAAACCCCACTGCTACGACCACACCAACAATGTCACATTCCTCAGGTGTTCTCCATCATTTAACTAATTTTGTAAATTGTAAAAAAATTCTAGTAAGTATTCTAGCTTTTTAGGTGTAGTAACTTCTAGTGCAGATCCGACTTCTTACTCTGAGGCTTCGAAGTATGCTCACTGGTGTGATGCAATAGCTGATGAGATTAAGGTACTTGAGCAAAATCAGACATGGTCTTTATCTTAATTACCTCTGAATAAGAATGCTATTGGATGTAAATGGGTGTAGCATACCAAGTTCAAGTCTGATGGTACCACTGAACGTCACAAAGCTCGCTTGGTGGTTCCTGGAGTCGCCAAAAGGAAGGAATTGACTACACTGAAACATTTTCCCCTGTTGCAAAGATGAGTTCGGTATGTCTATTTTTATCAGTTGTAGTTACTCGTAGTTGGGAACTGCATCAGATGGATGTGCATAATGCTTTTCTACATGGTGATTTGCATGAAGAGGTTTTTATGTGACCTCCATCAGGCTACCCTGTACCTCCTGGCCAGGTTTGTCACTTTCAGAAATCTCTTTATGGTCTTTGGAATGCTCCTCGTAATTGGTTCATGAAATTGGCTTCAAGCTTTACGTGCATTTGGTTTTGTTCAGATGAAGGAAGATTACTCTCTATTTTCTTTCACTCGTGGCTAAGTTTCTTTGCATGTACTTGTTTATGTGGATGATTTGGTCATTGCTGGCAGTTCTTCGTCGCTCATATTTGAATTCAAGAAATATTTGAGTTCTTGTTTTCATATGAAAGATCTTGGTACAATTAGTATTTCTTGGGTATAGAGATTTCTATAAGACCGGATGGGATGTTTCTTTCACAAAGGAAATATGCCCTGGATATTTTGCCTAACACAGGTTTATCGGCTTCTAAACCAATTGATTTTCCTATGGAGCAACAACATGATCTTGAGAAGGTTGAAGGTCCCCTTTATGATAATCCTTAGCAGTATCAGCGCCTAGTGCGTCGCTTCATTTACTTGATTATTACTCGTTCTGAGCTGAGTTATTCTGTTCATACACTTGCTCAGTTTATGAAGTCTCCTTGTGTTCCTCACTGGCAAGCTGCAATTCGAGTTCTTCACTACTTGAAGAGTCATCTTAGTTAAGGTATATTTCTCTCTTCATGTAGTTCATTACAGTTGACTGCTTATTGTGAATTTGATTGGGTTACTGGTCCCATTAAGCGACGCTCTATTTCTGGGTACTTCGTGACGATTGGTGATTCTCCAATTTCATGGAAGACCAAGAACCAACCTATAGTTTCTCGTTCTTCTGCTGAATCGGAGTATTGTGCTATGGTTATTGCCTGTGTGTGAGTTTTTGTGGCTTAAGTTATTACTTCGTGACTTTGGTGATGTGCATCCTACTCCCATGTGACTATTCTGTGATAGTCAATCTACTTTTCACATTGCGGAAAATCTGGTGTTCCATGAACGTACGAAGCATACATAGGTTTATTGTCATTTTTTCTGTGATCTTGTCCAGTCTGGTACTATTAATACTCATCATATTCGCACGACTGACAAACCTATGGATTTGTTCACCAAATCTCTCAAACGAACTCAGTTTCATTCATTCTTGGCAAGTTGGGCATTTCTGATCCCAATGCTTAAACTTGAGGAGGAGTATTAAGGAATAGCAAATATAATGTGAATATTACTTGTAATTGTAATTAGATTTAGATTCCTTTTCCTTTTCTGTATAGGTCCATGTACCTCTATATAATGTACCTCAGAGCATGAATAGAAACACACATTATTACCCTTATTTTCAACAGGAAGCATTCAAATACATACCTATTAGGAGAATTTTAAGTACTCCGTCTATCCCTCCTTAATTTGCAGAAAGAGAAATTGAGGTGGAAAAAATGTACAGTAGAAAAAGGACATTGGAAGTTGTGAAAAGCATATTGTAAACAGTAGACAGGACGTGAACAGTTACTTTTTGAAAGCTGTGATAAGCAAATTTTTACAAGGCTTTACAAAATAATCATTCCCTCCAAAAGATCTAATTTGGCACTATAAATTCAAATTTGGCTCCAAAAATTTAATTTGGAGCCAAAAGTATGAATTGCAGGCCATAAAAAAGAAGAAAATAAATCAGCATCAACTTTTGGCCATCTATAAAAGTCTTATTTCCCTGCACTCTTAGTTCTGTTATACTTTTCCAAATCTGCAAATTCCATCCCCTTTATTGCAGCATTAAAAGCCCTCAGATTCCCTCTTCTTCTAAACTTTCTGGCTACTCAAAATCTGAGATCATCACAAGATTTTTAATGTTGCTGGGGCTGTGATGGTGGGAAGGAATCTGACAGATAAGGAAATGCAAAAATAGCACAGTTTGTGCTGCAGTACAACACATAAGGAAAGCTACAACATCACAGACGAGTGGAGGCAGCAGCTCAATGAGAGCGTTATGTCGGAACCATTAGCACCATTTGGGTAAGAGTCAAACAGCAGCTTGTTGCAGGTGGAATAATAACCGCAAGGTCGTTCAGGCATGGAAGACCCTGCCCAACTAAGAAGTCAATCGACACAACAACGTTGATGGCTTTAGCTATTCCCAAGCGGAGAACCTGCAGGGCTACAACAGCTGGTTTGCATATCAGCAAGAGCACCATTCACCAGGATGTGATAAACAAGGAAATCAGGAGCCATACAAATGCAGTTCATCCATTTCTATCAACAACAACCAAGCTAAGAAGAATGGAATGGTGTTTATCAAGCATCGAGTGCAACATACAATTCAAGGACATGCATAACATCATTCATATAGATGAAAAGTGGTTCTACCTCACTGAATCCATAACAAGGTACTTACTTGCCCCTGAAGAACCAGAACCATATAGGACACAACAGAACAAGAATTATATGCCCAAGTTGATGTTTTTATGTGCAGTCTGTAGGCCTATATTTTACCATGAGGGAAATTGTGTCTTTGATGGTAAAATAGGGTATTTCCTTACACTGAATATGTTGCTGTAAAAAGAACAGTATCAACAGGCCTAGGGGAACCTTGTTTTGACACCAATTAAGATGGTCCATAGGGAATGCATTAGGAAGAAACTGATTTATCATGTCACTCCTGCCATTAAAGCTAAGTGGCCAACCTGGTTAAGCAAACATGTCTCACTACTGCAAGATAATGCTCCATCACATATATTGTCCAATGACCCCGAGTTCATTGCAGCTGCAAATTCAGATGGTTTTAGTATAAAATGGGCATGCCAACTAACTAAGTGATAAGATATAAAAAATGTAATTTATTATATTTTTCTTAGTCTAGTATTTTTAGGAGGTCAACACTATACTCTTTTTCCCAATGAGTTTTTTAATGAGGTAGTGTGATCATTT
>JAULKM010029336.1:0-13749 GCA_032355605.1 Rubia tinctorum | reverse complement strand
CATCACATTACACAACAAGAAGTTCTAATTCCATGTTCTTGGATTTTCATGTCAAAGAGCTAAGAAATTGTGCACATATCTAACCTCCTAACACTTAATCATACAAACATTTCATATTTTCAAACAACCCATAGCACAAATGAAGCAAACATTTACATTAAGAACACAATAAATGCTAACTAACAAATGCTTCAAAGAAGAGTGAAATAGAGGTTCTTACTACATTGGTTTGGAAGCTTCAATCAATTGCTTCCAAGTACAAAACTAGCCTAGATAATCAAAAACCATAACATAGAACAAAAATCTACAAAGAAACAAGAAGAAATTGAAGAAGATGTGTAAAAACTAGGGTTTTGGAGCCCCCAAGTCGAGCCAAGAAAGCTAAGGAATGAGTGGATGAAGTGCTATTGTAGTACAGGAAAAAGGGGAGTAAAAAGCAAGTTGCAGGGCAATTTTCATGACCTGCGATGCCTTCCTCGCGACTCGCGATGCTACAGTGTCGAAAAATTAGCTTCCAGTAAATTCTTGTTCGCGAGCCGCGACAAAAATCAGTCCAGTTTTGTTTTGCTTCCTCCGGGTGACCCGTTTATCCGTTTTGAGAATTCTTGTTGTCATTTTTATGGTACTCGAGAAGACAAGTCCAATGGTACCACCCTTAGAGTCTGGTTCTTCGCTGATTATTCTCACAAATCTGCTTCAAAACGTAGATCATTCTGCACCCTCTATTTTGCTCTCCTTCTTCACTTTATCGTGTACCACTTTGTAAGTAGCCTTCCTTCTTCTACCATAATTGCGAATGGCCTTCTTCAATTATATTCCATCCATACGAATGGTCCTCTTCATGATAGTCTCCAAATAAATTCACAAAACATATATGAATCGACCAAATCATAAAGGTAGAACACGTTAGACACCACATGCTTACAAACTAGGGAGATGGGGGAAAATAACCACACAAGGTGATTTTAAACCTCTATTTTGTAAAAAAACCTAATAATATAACTAACCACCAACAAAACAAGCTAAAAAGGGATGTTAATCGTATTAAGAAAATATCAAAATCACGTCTCATCAATATTTGATTTTAGGACTTATGATATTGAGAGTTTTTATGAGTCTTTGATTTTGGGAAATATTAGTATTAGGATGTGGACATGCGATGCCCGGAAGGGATCTAAAGCATACGTCTCTAGCGGATATAGCATCGCAAGCCAAGGTTACTGGTAGATATGGAGTTGAGAACTCTTGTTGCTGGCGGAAAGTTATGCGGAGATGGGGAGTATGTGGAAGGTTAAAATGGGCCGGAGTTATGGCGTTAATGGTGAAATTCAAAGCGGAACCGCCATTGTTGAAGTTGTAACTGACGGAGGTCTGGCTTTGAGAGTGTACATATCGTCATAATTAGCACCGGTATAAGTGAAGGGTAACAGTAATAAATATATAATATATATTAATCTGAAGCAAGCACCGGTACAAATGTAAGAACATACCAGTGCCAGATAAAAGAATAGCAGCTGCGTCAAGATACTTTATATGTACATTTTAAAACTGAAATTGGACGAAGGCCGAAGCTTTGTTTATTATCTAAGTGTTGAGCACCGGTACAGGAAAAAGTGCCAAATTAAGAAATACCGGTGCCTATTTACCAAAAAGCAGCTGCCTCAGACTGCATAAATACACAATTTAATTCCGGAATTGGACATAGCTCAACACTTTGTTTTTGTTCTAAGTGTTGAGCACCGGTACATAAACCGATACCCTTGAAATGAAAAACCGGTGCTTACTTAATAAAAGGCAGTTGCTTCCGGCTATTTCAAATGCACAATTTAAATCTGAATTAGACAGAGAGAAAATGTTTGTTTTTTCCTAAGTGCTAAGCACCGGTTTTTAAACCGGTGCTAATAGGATCACATACCTGTGCACGGATGATTTCATATTCCCTCCATATGGTTTTGGAATATTTATACATTTTTGTTTCCCTCCCCACATACTAGCACCGACATTTCAACTATCGGTGCTAGTGTTGGAGCCCAAAAAAACTAACAGGTTTATATGTCCATTAATTACCCTTCAATTAGAAATAATTTGATTTATGCAATGCATATGAACATGTTTACGAGGTTCGTTGTTGAAATGTTTGTTATATATACACACTTTAAAATTAATTACAAATAAGCCCTTCTTATGGGTATCTTGAATACGCCTCATTCCATTGCTACCTCACACATGAATTTTCATTTTATGGAATAATTTTTGTAAACAAAGATAAAAAAATTCATTGCAAGATATTTGAGGAAAATGCTAGTTTACGTTCCCGAGTAAATGACATAAGCTTATGTAGTGGTAACAAAGAGATTTCAAGATGGGTAAAGAAGACTTAATTGTAGACGATCACTGATACTAACTTTTTTTTAGATTTTAAAATACATTAGGATGATGAAATGCTAGATTAACTTCAAGTGGAATTCCATTTAGAGTCACGACCAAAATATTTACTTTTTGCAGTTTAGTCCCTCTAAGAAACTTGGAATCATTGGATTCTGAAATTGGCTGAGCAAAAGTGAAATTCAATATCGTTGGAGCTCAAATATGTGTTTTGGACATGGTTGTGACTTGGGAAGTACCTTGTTTGAGGACTTGGATCACTACACCTAATTCTTATAAAATTACACTTTGGGCCCTATGCTTGTTTACACAAGGAGTATTGCTCCATAGTACTTGATTTTTGGCATTGTATGTTTATCAACTTTGTTTTCAATGAATTTAATTTTATTGATATTTTTCCTTTTTGAAAAAAATAGAATTATAGTGCAAATAGTGGTTAATTACAACAACCAATATTTTAAAACTGGTGCCTTTGAGTATCGTACGGTGCCTTTGAGATCAGCATTGGTACATAAACCGGTTCTCATAGAATAATACTGGTGCAGGATTCCACACCGCGTCAAGCAGCTTTGAAACGGAAAACCCACAAATTTAAATGGCAACATCCCAGCAACATTGTATATAAATTGTTCATAAAAATGTAACCACTACACTAAACATTTGACAAGAAATAGTTAGATTATCCCGCTACATTGTTTGTCTAAAAACATCATGGGAATTAAGAAAGAACAATATAGCCTAATCTTTGAAAGTCATGAATAGTAACGCAAAAACGGTTCCCATTCCTCAAACGAAGCTGTGTTTTCCAAGTCCTGTGACGTAGATCCCACATGAATGTCCATCACATCCTCATTGTCACTGAATGACGGGAAAGGTCCAGCTGCATTCACTGCTTCTGGAAATTGGTAGCTTCTCACTTTCCCCATATGGTCAAACCGTTTTTGTTGAAATTGGAAATTCAATTGCAAACTTTGAAGCCCCGCCTATAGTGTCGACATCCTGGATTCAATGGACTGCGCAAATTGCATGGGTCTCACCTTGCAGAATGAATCTACGAAAATTGGTGTCATCGGGTGGCCAAATGTGTCGTTATCATAGTTTGTTACCCTCGCTTTCGAACACGGTAACGAAATGAGGCTGCAAAAGACATATGGTCCATTCTTATCGTTGTCCCGTGTAAGATTCTGATGCATTGCTACCCCAACATTCCAACAAAGGTTACTTTTAATTGCATACATTAACAATATCCGACACTTGTGAACTTCGATGTTCATGGTAACTGGGTCAATACGCCATGCCACAAGATGATACCATGCATTCATTTCTGATGTAAGTAATTCCTTCAGAATTTTTGACCCGGAAAACATTATAGCGTCCACATTCGTGCCTTCCCTTGGGATGCACTGCACGATTCTTTTATAGTGATCGATATCCAAATCACTGTGATCATCTTTGAACATTGTATGTAGGTCGTCCTCCTCCTTTGGTACATTAGGCAATCCGTACAATTCATTGATAACGATGCCTATTTAACAAAATGCAGCTGCGTCGGCCTGCTTTAAATGCCCAATTTAAATCTGAAAGTGGGCAGAAGCTCAAGGTTTGTTTTCTTTTCTAAGTGTTGAGCAACGGTATATAAACCGGTGCCATTAGAATCACATGCCCGTGCCTCATTAACAAAAAAATAGCTGCGTCGAGTTGCTTCAAATGCGCAATTTAAATGGGGAACTGTGTTTTCGAAATAATCACATTAAAACCACTTTTCAGCTTCCAACAAGTTGGAATTGTGCCCATACAGTTCAACTTAGTAAGCTCACTTTAAGAACAGCTATTGCTTTTAGCTCCAATGTCGAGACACAGAAGTTTGAGAAGATTAGCTAGAAAGGAAGGTGATCCCAAACGTCTCAACAGCAGCACATCGCAGAGAATAGTTCGGGACTTTAGTTCATATTCTTTTATTACTAGTTTATTTAAGATGATAGTAATTTATGTGGATAGAAGCTATTATCTTCATATTGATTGTAGTCACTTTGTTTTTCTGCCCACATTAGGTTTCTTCTTCTCTCATTCCATCACGCCTTGTATTTTACTACCCTACGCCCTATTATATACATACATGTATAATACTTTATTTAAATTTTAAAAATAAATAAAAAGTCTAAATTCCCAAATCTCTATGCTTATTACTTGCTGAATTTACAATATTATTAAAGTGAGTAATTAATTTAATTAACCACATAACCAAGTAAACGATTGTAATTATGCAGATTGAGTAGTTTAACAAATTAGCATAATTATAGGAATATATAGTGAGTTAGCATAGTAAATTACTCCCCAATTACGGAATTACTATCCCCACCCAATTTAACAAGTAATTATAGAAGTTTATAACAAGTAATTAACACATTAAATTACTCTCTCACCCAATTACAGTGAATACATACGGTTGATGAATTTCTCTACTTCCCAGCGATGAGAACCAACTAATGGTTCTCTGGAGACCACCACCACCACGGCGCAAACGAGAACCATTGTGCCCGACGAAATCTGGCAAATGAGAACCAGGCGGAAGGAAAAGGGAAAGCGAGAACCGGTAGGAGAGCCAGGCCGGGAGAAGGAAAGGAGAGCGGTGGCCGGAGAAGGAAAGGAGAGCGGTGGCCGGAGAAGGAAAGGAGAACGGGGCCAGAGAAGGAAAGGAGAGTGCCACCAGGGCTGGGAAGGGAGAGCCGGGAAAGGAAACTAGGGCGAGGGCTGGGAAAAGCAGGGCGGTGCGACTGGAACTGAGGCGGGGACAACGATGCCCAGGAGAGGGTGGCACGATCTGACCACGCCAGAAAAGGGGTGTCAAACCGGAGAAGACATTGGGAAAGTTGTGTGAGAAGTTTCTAGAGAGATGGAGAATATACCGGAGGCGCCGACTACCGCCCGCCACAGTACACCTTTTCAGGCAGGGTGATTAATCTGATACTTAAATTAATTTTTAATTCTGATTAATTCTGATTAATTATAATGAATTATTATTATTATTATTAACTATTAATTTCATTGTTTATTTAAATAAATTCAAAATATATAGTATTTCAATAGTACAAAATACAGGGCGTGATATAGTGATTTTTTTCTTCATTGAGACTTTTTGCTGACATAGTCGCCCAGTGGGTGAGCTTATGATGCTCTTCAATGATTCTATCTTGTATGGTAATAGCCACACACACATATATTTTTATTCCACGTACTGCAATGTTGATATATGAGCACTTCACCTTAATCTCAGTATAAGGTGACCACTACACCTTACTGCACCTCTAGAATAAGGTTGACTATTACTGCTAATGTAACTGCCCCTTGAATGTTAGGGAGGCATTAATTGATTTCTATATGAGCTCTGGGAAAAGAAAGCCTGAATAATCCAATCCTATACGAATCGGATCGGTCAATAGAATCACAATCTATTATTTACAAGTATCCCGGGTGTTCTACAGTTGAATACGATGCAGACAGAATCAGAGAGGAAAAAAAGAGCTTACAAGAACTACTATTAATCTTAACAAGAGATGAAGAGAAAGAAGGGGGAAATGAAGATTTAAAATAGAGGAACTCACTGAGAGGATTAAATGACGTCGAGCATTTTTGAGGCGGTTATTGCCATCTGAGAAGCCATTAGAGCTTCAATTCTGTAAAAATTAGTGATTCATGGTGATTTCATCTTCACCAAGAACACCCAGTAGAAAAACGCAGCAGAAAGCAGTTGAAAGGAAGAAGATATTTTGGGGAAATTTTTAGATTGTATTTTCATTAATTGAAAGTTGTACAAGCACCTATTTATATACCTCACTTCTCCCTGTAACTAATTCCTAACTAACCAACTCATTTACAGCTGTAACCTTGCAAATTAGGTAACTAAAAAAACTACCTAAAGACCGCCAGAAAACAAGGCACAAGAAAGGCTGTGGAGCAAATTCCCGCCATTAAATAATGATCCTGAGTTCATGAATTCAAACTTGAACTAGATGATTCTTTCAAATTCCCATCGGCAAGGATCCCAATTTTGATCAAATACAATGAATAGGGTTTAAGAAGGCGGAGAAAGCTGTAAAGTCACGCAGCAGAGAGCAGGGAATAACACGATGAACAAGGAATTAATTTCCCAGAGGAAAAATTTTAACGTCGATTTTTTTATTTATATTATTTTAGGTTAAAAGTATTGAATATTGATTTTTTTGTGTGTAGGAAACAAAATTTTAGAGTTTCTGAAAGTGGGAAAAAAGTGCGTCTAAAAGTAAAAGTCTTTTACAACGGATATTTTGGTAGTAAAAATATATTAGAAATGATAAGGATGACAAAAAACTTTTACAACGGTTTTATAATCTATTACAACCACATAATTTATTTATTAAAAATAGATTGAGTACTTTTACTACAACATCTTAGTTTTTGTTGTAAATGCAATTTTTTTACAACTATTTTCCCACCATTTTGTAAATTTTGATTGTAAAAGAAGGGTAATTATAGTAGTGAATTGATCGGTTTTTACTATAGAACTGTGATAGTACCTATGCTAACAAAGATATTACTAAACCGGTGGTGATATTTTATGATTTCCCGCGTGTGTTTTTCATTAGCACGGGTATAAATATCTTACCCTTGCTGAAATTATTTTTTCACCAGGCTCAACACAAAATAACACCTTTAATAAAGTTGGTGCTAGATATAAAATGTGATACCGGTGCTGGATTATATCATTTCCCGCGTGTTTTTTCCATCAGAACCGGTACAAAAAACTATACCGGTGCTTAAATTTCCTTATTCCCTCGTAATTTTAGTACTCTCACCAGTTTACAGCACCGGTACACAATTTATCGATGCTCAAGATAAACATTTTTCTTCCTCTTTCTCACATAGGCACCGGTATTGAGCATCGGTATATGAGTATTGGTGCATCAGTTCACAAAGGCACCGACCTGGACATTTTCCCTATTTTTTCCGGTGCTATTGCCAAAACAAGCACCAGTTTTCTGGCTCCGGTACATTTATACCTGTGCCTATGTACCTAAATTTCAGTAATGAGTAGTTTATTTACTTAGGGATCCAATTTGTATTAATGACTTGGTAGAGATTTTGTGAGATTTTAGATTACCCTATCTTATATGTGTATGAATATTATGCTTGATTCGCTCTAAACATTCTTGAACTGATGCATGTTAATTTTACTCTTTGAGATACAATTGTTGTATGTAACATGAATTGTGTTAGGCTTGTTTGTCACCTTAGGAGTGTTGGTTAGGATAATTGTGGGTTTGTGAGTTCTCGGCTATATGAGTGTGTGCATGTAGGATGTGAGCACCATTTCGATGAGCTAATACTAATTGACTGGAAGATTGTGCCCCGATAGCCTAGGGCATGATAATTTGAGCAACAAGGGTTGTAGTGTACTGACCATTGTCATTTAAACCCTAGAGTTATCATGAGATGCATATTCCTTTGCTTTCATAGGCCTAGAGATAACCGTTCATAGTGGAGCCCGGGATGTAATTATTTATTGGGAAAGAGGAGTGCAGATCAGTTGGACCGTACGATGCACTTACTCTAATTACGGAGGTGGTGTTGATATAATAGATGTGGGCACCTTTATGTGACACACATTAGGAAGTGTTAATTATCAACCACACTATGTGACAGACATTGGAATAGGTTTATATGTCTTGTATTTGATATAATCTAGGATCAAAGTCTTCTACCGGTCATGTTACACAAATAACCCCGAGACTTAGTTTAATGTAGTTTGTTCTCGTGAATTGCATGCTTAATTTGTAATTTTTAGACCAAACCCCCAAAAAAACTATGTCAGCGATACTAGATATTCCCCCCACACAATTAGAGATACGTCCGATTGTGAATATTACGTAGTTAAATTTTAATTCCTAACATATCTGTGGACAACCTCGGACTTGCCACTTGCTACTCTTTGGTAGTTGGTAGTGAGTACGAGAGCAACAATATAAATTTTCTATCTTTGATCTCCTAGCGCTCCACATGTTATTTTATCTCCCGTCAAAAGGATGGTTTATTAGAGACCCTTCAGATTGCGGATCACGCCTTCAAGAGCCCAAGGCTTTGGATACGAGAGTGTACCGTCGAGACCCCAATGATGGAGGGAGAATTTATTTGGACTAAGGAGGTTTATGATGAGTATGTTTACAAGCCAGTTGCTCGTTGATCTCTTCAACGAGCAGCGCAAGGGAAGTATGAAGGAAGTAGAAAAGGAGAGTGTACTGATGGATGCGACCAATCAATTGAAAAACGCAGAAAGCTACGGGACCCTTTTTGAGGAGTACAAATTCAAGAACCAAACCCTTTGGATGCCTCCGAAGGTTCCTAGGCTCAAAAAATTGTTATTTTTGCATCTTTTTAATTTCGTAATTCTTAACTATTGGAATTTTCTCTTTTTACAGTGAATCTTCTCAATCCTATCAAGGAAGATAATGTCGAGACCACTCATCGCGCAAAGATTCCTCCTGCGGCGATAATGGAAGGTGTGACCCAGCACAATTCCTATTGATAACATAGACCATTCCTCGAGAAGGTCTTCATTTGGGATGGAACCCAGCCGTTCTAAGAACCAAGGGTTGACCCCCTCATTCCTAATTCCTCTTTCGTGCAGCTAAAGTCGAGCAGTGATGCAAATCCATCCTCCCAGTCCTTGGAATTCTTGGGAGATTTTGGCAGGAATCCCTCAGTGAGTTGATGTTGTCGAAATCTTTCTTTATCATCATTTTCTCTCTCTCTCTCTGTCCATCTCTCTCTCTCTCTCTATATATATATATATTAATAGAGAGAGAGAGAGAGATTGTGTCAAAATCTTTCTTCAATAATATGCAGGTTGTAGCAATTAACTAATCATCTGGCCAGTCCTCTTCGAGTGTCTTTTTCTTCCTCCTCAAAGGCACCCTCGAGATTGTGACGAAAGTTGCGCGCAATGAGCATGAAGCTGAGCGCATTCAACTTCAGAAAAATCTTGAAGCATCAAAGGCAGAAGTCATAAAGATAAAGAAGGAACTCGAAAAGAAGGAAAACAACGTTAAAATTGAAAACTTAAAAGGACTACTAGTCAAGAAAATGCATCCCCAAGACTTAACATACTCTCTTCGAGTATTATACTAATAAGGTGGTTAAGACTCGGGAGTTTCAGAAATTATTCATCAACCTTCTAAATACCTCAAAGAAAATAGGCTGTAATGAATTGATTACATCTGTGACTCCTTCGTTGCCTGAAGATCAAGCTCAACTACTAAAGAAACATATTGATAAGAATTTTGAAGAGCAACTAGTTGAAAGGTTGAAAGAGGCAACAAAGGTGGCTTGAAACTTTGACTCCTTGACTTCATCAAGGAATCGCAAAAGTTTTTCACTGCAAAAGATCCTCAGAAGATTAATCTTAGTGTCATAGCAGCGACTGCGGCAAAGTCTAATCCTGAGGTGGAACCTTCAAAAAAGAATGCAGATTCCTCGAAGAAGGTTGTGGATGCTAAGGATATGGAGCATGAAGTAGAGCATCGAAGGCCTACTGCCAACGATGAAGGGAATGTCAACCATAGTATAGGCACTGATGTATGGGATCCTTCCTTTCTTGATTTGTATTTCAACTTTTGGGGCTAACTATTAATGAACTTCTCTCTTCGCCACTACTTTCACTTTTTTCATCATCAATAATATATATATATATATATTATCATAGTGTTTGATTGTAAAAGAGAAATTAGAAAGGTTTTGTGAGGATTTGGCTAAGTCCAAGTTCGAACTAGCTAGAGCTTGTAACGAGTTGACCAGACTCAATAAATAGTTTGCCACAACTAATGAAGAATTAACATCTTGGTGTGACAAAAGTCATCCTACCACTCAAAATATCTTAAAGGAGCTATGCCAAAACTAAACCAAGGAGCGCGCCGCCATTACCTTCAATATTTGTAGACGAGGAGTGCAACACTCGTGAGATGCGGCATCAGGAAGTTTTACACAAGATAATGCGTGATTTCCCCCACATTGTACCATTTCTTTATGATATGCACCTAAAAATGCATTTGGCACATTTTTTGGTATGTTTTGGATGGTTGATTGCTAGGTTTAGTTGGGTTTACATCAGAAGGAGTTTAGATAGCCTTTATTGGTTTTCTGGTCTAAATCCTTAGTTTTGTATATTTATTTAGACCTAATGGATGCAATATCCTAACGGGCATCTAGATCTTATTATGTGAGTTTCATAGTAGATCGCTCGTAAGCACTTCGAAATAGAAGGCCATTCGTAAGGATGACAATAGATCGAAGGCCACATGCTTAATCGTGGTAGAAGATCGAAATACGCTAAGAAGAAAGGAGTTGAAGCCCAAAGAAGTAAGAAGGCTGGCATGGCCGTGTTGTATTGCACGGCCCTTGCCATCCAATGATGTGGCACTTAAGTAATTGCACGGGCCAAAATGTATTGTATGGGCCGTGCAGTTCAATCATTTCGTGCGGCTATGTATGACGCACGGGCCGTGCCTCTTGAAGTTCAAGATCTGAAGACCAGCCTATATCCCATGATGAAATGCATGGCCGCACTATCAGTTTGCCAAGAAATCAATTCCCACCCGGCGGTTAACGAAGTATTGCACTGGCCATGTAGTTAAGATGCTCAAAATTTCGTTCCAGCAGGTGGCTCGCAAAGTATTGTTGGGGATGTGCAGTTCAGGTGCTCATAAAATGTTCCTAGCCGATTCCCCGCGAGGAAATGCGCAGTCGTTCCGCTCAGTTTCATGGAAACACGTAGCCAGCAAGTGGCATGTGCCGTATTGCACGGGTCGTGTGCTATTACATGGCTCGTGCTGGTGGCCAACTAGGGTTTCCTTTCCTTTTTAGGCCTCTTTCAAGGCCCATTTTCTATCTTCTATATAAAGGGATCTATGTTTATTATGGTTTAAGTTTGGATAGTTTATTTTTCATTATCCTAGTTTTTCTAAGAGTATGTGGAGAGAGAAAGGGAATAACCCTTCTCTCTTAGTTTAATCTTTCTTGTTTTTCCAAAGGGCATTGAATCCAATGGAAAGATTGGGTTCAATGCTTAGGGAGTAGTTATTTATCTTGGGGATTTAAATTTTCATTCATGATTTGGTAGATATTTTTTGGGATTCTAATTCATCCTATCCTTTTTATGGTTATGAATATCATGTTGACTTGTTCTTTACATTCTTGTTAAATTCATATTATATATTCTTAGATTGGCATACACCATAGTTTATGTTTCATGTAATGGTGCTAGGATTTATTTGTCCCGTTAGGAGTGTCCGCTGGGGTAATTGGGGGATATATGAGTCCTCGGGTGCATGTGTGTATGCGTGCACGCCATGAGCACCATTCTGATGACCGTACGCTATCCTGACTGGAAAATGGTAGCCCGATAGGTTAGGACATGATAGTTTGTAGAAACTGGGGTTATGTTAGAGAGACTATCGTCATTTTAACCCTAGATTCATTAAGAGACATTAATATCTTTGCCTTTATAGGCCCAGGGAGAAGCGTTCATAGTGAATGCCCGTGATGTAATTCTTTACGGGAAAGAAGAGTGCACTGGGATGCACTAAAGAAAAAAGTCAAAGTCTAAAAGAAATATAAGACTGGAACGGCCCATGCCCTTTTACACGGCCCGTGCAAGCCAGATGTCTCATGAGACTAAGTCCCGGTGCAGGGAATGCCCTTTTGCACAAACCGTGCGCCCTGAAGATCAATACCTAAACCTCTAGTACACGGCCTGAATCCTATTGTGCAACCGCACTATCGATAGCAATAGATCATGACTCTAGGAGCTGTCCACGAGATTCTAAATGGGTCATACCACTCAGACAGCCACTAACATCTTCTAGTCAGTGGCCCAAGTGCCTTTGACCGAGCCACATGATCAGTTTGGCTGGAGAAAGCCTCCAATCTATGACCTATGTACGTTTGCATGGGCCGTGTGCTATTGCATGACCCGGGCCGAGGTGGTTCTAGGGTTTTCCTTTGTTTTAGGCTTTTCTAAGGCCCATTCCCACCTACTATATAAAGAGGCACCAGTCTACTAGGGTTTATCTATCTATCATTATTGTAATTCAAGTTCTAAGAGTAGGTAGAGAAGAAAGAGACTAAATTTTCTCTCTCATTTACTATTTCCTAGTTTATGCTTTTGTCATTGAATCCAATTAATGAATTGGGTTCAATGTTCATAAACTGGTGTAATTACTTGGGGATTTTATTTGTATTCATGACTAGGTAATAATTTTGTGATAATCTAGATCCTCCCATCTTTTATGTCTATAAATATTCATGTTTGAATGAGCTTTATATTCTTGTGAGATGCATGTTATGTATATTCTATGATGAACCATAGTTCATATGTGATATGTTATCGTGCTAGGCTTGACTGATACCTTGGGAGTGTCGGGTTAGGCGTATAGTAGGTTCATGAGTATCACCAATGTGAGTGTATGCCAAGAGTACCATTTCTATTGTTATAGAATAGCTTGGTTGGCTCATCCTATGATAATGTTCATGTTAGGGAAGACATTGCCCCTATTGGGAGTGTGTGGCACCCTCGGTGTACCCCGATAGGATGATTGAATGATAGTCTATAACTAGGGTTTTCTTGTAGCGACCATGGTTATTTCAACCCTAGAGTCATCGTGAGACGCTGATTCCTTTGCCTCTATAAGATTAGGGGAAAGTGTCCATGGTGGAGTGCCCGTGATGTATTTCCTTACTCTCAAACCTAACAGTTGCAACACCCGCAAAGCGACTGCTTAGACACTAAATCCTATACAAAGGGGCGCATTAGCATTGGCAGTGAGTTTTACGGAGGAAAGAGGAGGTGATAGGTAAATATGAGGTTAGGTACCTTTGTTTGACAGACATTAAAAGTGCCGACTATCACCCACGCTGCATAGATATGAGATAGGTTTATATGTCTTATATGTGATAGAATCTAGGATTAAAGTTATTCACTAACCATGTTACACAAATATCTCTAAGGGTAGTCTATATAGTTTAATCTCCTGATTTGCATGATTAGTAGTTTGTAGACAACCCCTCTCTCCCAAAACACATGTTTGTAGCACTAGTTATACCTGGCACACAATCGAAGTAACATCCGATTGTGATTTGTGTTTAGTTAAATTTCAAATTATAGCATCACTATGGATGACCCCGGACTTGCCACTAGCTACTCTCTAGTAGTTGGTAGTGAGCACGAGAGCAACATAAAAATTTTATCTTTGGTTTTTGAGAGGCCGTCGTCGTGCCTCTCAAAGATAGTATTTATATGCCCTAATTGCGGCTATACTACTAGAAAGTAGATAGTGG
>JAULKM010029325.1:0-13749 GCA_032355605.1 Rubia tinctorum | reverse complement strand
ACATTTGAAGAAACATCAAATGAGAAACATGTGTCAACGGAGGTGGTCGACCTCAATGAAATGTTGGTTGCCTTCTTCGAAGCGCAAACACAATGGATAGCAAGAAAATTGGGTAAAACTATTCCCCCGCATTTGGATGCCCACAATTTCCTTGCTAAATCATCCAACCCAACAAATAAAGATAGCCTGGTATTCATTCCTTCGGCATCCAGATCAAGTGACCCAGAGAAGGACCTTCATGATGACAAGGTATTCTATAAAATGACCCTTGTCACATATTAAGTTACGAAGAATGAGATAGTAAGAATTTAGCATGAATAGATGTTTCTTATTAATAAATACATTTCACAACACACACCTATTCGTTTGCCCCAAGTATGTGATGGTAAAAAAAATTTGGTCAATGGTGGTGTGCTAATCATGGTCAATTGGTTATTTCGAAAAAGGAAGCAACTCTATTAGTTGTTCATCTAGGAATATGATTTAGGTTGTAGATTTACGATGTTGTCAGTTGATTTCCTATAGGCGTTCATTTTGGATTCCGAATTCCTGTCAATGTTGTCAGTTGTGTGCATATATTTGGATGGTGTTACTTGGATGCATTTATTTAGTTGTTGTTAGTTGTGGCAATGCATATGTTTCTAGTTCTTCCAATTTTTCTTCTGAAGTAATAGAGCAGCTGTGCACAACTGCGGTCAGCAGCCAGTTCTAGTTTCAGTCCTCACAAATGGACGTTACAGAGCGCCTGCGCTTAGCTGCTATCAAAGGCCACCATTTTGGTCCACGTTTTGGTCCAAGTTTTGGTCACCCCATTAAAAACTAATAGAGCAGTAGCGAGCAGCTGCGGTCAGCGATACTTCTATTTTTGACTTTCCCATGAGGACATAATAGAGCGGTTGCGCGCAGCTACTCTGTCAGGCAGCAAAATTGCGATAGTTTTTCATCCCCAACTAGGAAGTAATAGAGTGGTTGTGCAACACAGACGGTATCATTTATTTGATTAGCTACCCACTGACCATCGATGCTCTCTTGGGAATTTTTTTGTCCCTTCTTCCAAAATTCAATTCGGTATTTCTCTACTGGCATTTAAATTATCCCATTGATGTTTATGACTATTTTCGGCGACGAAAATAAATTGATGTTTAAATCCCATATCAATTTTTACTCTTATGAACCAGACATGCTGTTCAATTGATTGCATTGTTAAAATTATTTTCTTCTCATTTTTTTTTCAAAATTCCTTCTACTGATGTTTTTGTCAAATTCTACCTATATGTTCTTAACCACAGTGGACAAAGGGACGCCACTACATTTGGTATCTTGCTTCCTAAGGATAAGGAAACAGACTTGCCTATCAGGTGGGAACGAGTTAAGCTTTGTGGACTTGTGATCATCCCAAAGACACATTTTCCTATTAAACATGAACAATTTGAGTATATCTCTGAGGCCATTGGATATAAGATTCTTTGGCCAAGAAAACTAATCGGTAACTTTAACCAACAAGAGGAGGATCATGGGGTATGATAGTTGTATGTTTAAGATCGAAGCGTAGATATCTTTTCAAAAATTAACCTAACTTAATTTATCGTTAATATGATTACTTAGGAAAACGAGAAGTTCTCGCCTCGCAACTTGCTGGTCGTTGAAGATGGAAGCTGTGAAAAAAAGCTTACACCAAATACTACCGAGAAGGAAGAAGAGGTTAGACAAATAATTACATTACAATACTCGCATTAGCAAATACTGATAGCCACACTCTCTCCCTATAGGAGGTGGTCTGTGATGAGGAAACTCTTAACGAACTGTTCACAACTATACTCGATCGGTGAAAGGGGAGGTCAAACATTTCCCCCCCCCCCCCCCCGCACACTTCCATTTCTAATGGCGACTATTATTTTCAATACTTAACTAACAATTTACCCATTAGTGTGTAGCAAAAATAATTATTGCATCGACGGAGATCAGTGAATCAATTCCACTCAACTCGGTTTATGACCATCAACTTTCCGTAAGGAATCATTTAACCCTTTGCAAATCTCACCGACTGTATAATTATATTCCCATGAAACTCAACTAACTTTATCATATTGTCAAATATAATTACAGTAGCATGTATCTTGCAAGGGGTCACAGAAGAGTAGGAATGCAATGCTGCTGTGCAACAGATATGTGAATTTGTAAGTTCATATTGTCTGTTTGGATCCAATGACATCTCCACAGCCTTTTTTTTTACAAACTGAAGTTATTCATGACCAACCTCAACAACAGACACGAAATGGAGTGGATTAGTGGATCATAACTTGATCTATGGGCATCATAAGAATGCATGCTCACATTATTATACATGTTGCATAAAAATTCTGCATTTCTAACTCTTTTTACAGACACCTATGCGATGGGATGGTTGATCGATGTCACGTCTGGTTTGTTCCGGCTGCTTCAAATTCCCTTGCTCAAAATGCCTATCAAAGGTTTGAATTCACTGTGAAAGAGGTTTCAACTATCATATGCTGCACACGAGCAAGGATGTACGTCATCCCGTAAAATCTAGAGTAAGCTCTATGCATGTACAAGATTAAATAAATTTAGGTATTATTAGTTTCAAAGTTGTTCAACCTATGCAAGAAGCTACACCCAATTGCGCCTGTATCTTCGGATTTTTTAGCAAAGTTATGCATTAATAATCACATCAGGTACTTTCTTGTTTGCTTTTGTAGAAGCCATTGGTTTTTTTCGTCTTTGTGTCCAAACATGAACGAGTATGTTGCATCGACTCGATGACTGGGGGAATCGACAAACGTAACAAGCTATGCCTTCAATCGATTCATTCGTAAGTTGATCAATTTTTTCCAAATTTCAGCAAAATTACACTGATTAAACGATTAGGATCCATAGAGATGTTTTCGTATTTATATATTGATAAAAAAATTTCCATTACTTCTAGGATTCCAACAAATTATCGAGTGTACGTCAATTCATATTACAGTAAAACCTACCCTCCAGACTACATGGAATGTGATAAACATCAATGTACATATTCTCTGATACAATTGTAATTCCTAAGTTAATTTCATGGTCGTAACCATTTGAACAAATCCTTTTCCGTAGCAACACAAGATTTAGCGTAGCACTTGGGAATGTGGATACCATTGCATGTATTATATGGAAAAATTAGTTAAATAAGTGCATGGGATTGACAAAATTCCGGTATTTTTTCTTATGTTGTTTTTTCCTATGTGTAATGTCCGTCACATGTGAAATATAACATTTAATTTAATACACATTTCAACAATTTCCAGAATATCGCACACTTTTGGGGAAAGAGAAATTGTGCAGCATTACTCTTAGTATGGTTCATATTTTCACGAAAAAACTATGCCCCATTGCATGGCTCAATTGCATGTGAAATAGGGAATTCAATCCATTATTGGATAGGTTCATGTTTATATATATACCATCACTTAGTATCTCTCATTATGAAAGGTATATTTCCCCCAACATTCGATACACATCATCTCCATGAAACAATATGTTCTCGTATCTTATGTAGGGTTGTCAACACAATTTTGGCAACCATTGACCACGTTTCTCTACTCCATCACCTAGTAAATTACATTTGATCATATTCAATGGCCTTTTGCTAAAACGTTGTTAACTATGTATGATGAATTGTGAGTGTTGGAATTTGTGGAGTATAATTAGTGCACCGATTTATTACATTGCACTAAAACCGGGAATTTATGGAAATGTTTTTTGTTGTAGCTAGATGTGGCCAGATGATCGTTCTTGGACTGTTCTACTGTTTGTAGTTAAGTATTAGAGCCGCTGCACACTGCTGCCGTCAACGCCCAATTCGAATGTTGTGTTTCCCAAATCGAACTATTAGAGCAGTTGCGCACAACTGCGGTCAGCGCCCAATTCTAATTTTGTTTTTCCTAAATCGAACTAATAGAGCATATGCACGCGCCCAAATTCAATTCTGTTTTTGCCAAATGGAACTGATAGAGCAGCTGCGGCCAGCGCCCAATTGCAATTCCAAATCAAAAACCGGTGACAATTTTAACACTGGTTTTCTAGATTTTAACTTCGGTTTCTAAAAAAATCGGTGCTAGATTTTAACCTGTGCCAATATTGCAACGGTGTTAGAAAACCGGTGCTAAATTTAGCAGCGATTTTTTTGACAATCGGTGCCAATTATCAGTGCTAACCAAAATACCGGTGTTGAATCTAGCTTCGATTTTTCAAAACCAGTGAAAATATTTCACCGGCTACTTGGCCACCAATTTTTTGGACCCCCAAAAATTGGTACTAGACTTCTGAAAAACTGGTGCTATAGGGTGAGTCATGTGATAGTGTTCACTGTTGTGTGATCGAATGGCCATTGTTATAACCCATGATTAAGACATGGTGTCTTGATCAATTTTTTTTGTTGGAAGCTATTCACCGAAGTATTGTTGTTCTTGTTGTCTTGTATCTCTTGTAAAATCATTTTCTCTAATTAATTGATTATCCTATAATGCTATCAAGGGTAAGTTTGAGAAAGACATTTTATTGGAACTACCTCCAAAATTGAAGTTCATGTTGCTAGAAAATTAGATAGGTGTGAAAATGATTAGGTAATATGAGTGTTTCAGAATACGGATTGAGAGTTGGAATTTTATGTAACCACTACTGTCTTATTTATAGGTAAATATTGAAAGGGTGGAAACTAGAAGGTCAATGTTTGATATCTTATTTTGATAATTTATTAGTCAATCGCAGGGGGTCCAAAGAGATGTAGCCATTTTTACTAGACTTGACCACTCAGTGTAATCTATATTTAAGAAATTGTTGGGTTCAGACATTTCATGTGATCTCATGTACAAGAATAATAGAGTTCATGCACATTTTTTGTATGGACATTTTCATTAATGAGCCATACAAAATTGAGATTTCGACTATCTCTCTAACCCGTGTAACATAGTTTCCCTCTGGGGTTAGCCTAATCTTGTTCAAAAAAAATTCATGAATAAAATATACTCACCAACCCAGTTCTATAATTGTGTGCATTAATACTGGTTATGTTAGTTTCCGAGCATAATCCCACGACTCCCTAAGCCAAATTCCCCTTGCACCAACCAAACATTCTCTCCGCCTACATTTTACAAGTAATTTAATTTTCGCATAATATTATCAATGTATGTTCAACATTTGATTCACAAGCAAAACACTCTTCAGAGCCTTCCTGCTTTTGAAGATTCTGTGATTTCTTTGCAACAATTAGAGATTATGTCTCACTCGCACTCAAATTCTTTGATATACCTCTTGTGCATATTTACATTGCACAAAGATATGACTTGTTTCTTTTTCCCAAAAACAATTACGCTAAGCTCCCAGTATCCGAAAATTTTGCAACATGTCAACAGTGGCTAACTTCCCTTTCAGACGAAAATTAAATTTATGTTTAGGTAACACTGTTTTCTGCCAAAGTTGCAAAATAGACTTGTAACCCGCGGGTCAACCAGATTATATATTTTTAAAGCCGAGTGGGTATGGGTAAAATGGGTTATGAGTTAAATGGGTAATGGGTTAAATGGGTATTTGAAAATTATGGGTAAACCCTCGGGTTTCAACCCATATATGTTTGTATATAAACTCATATGGGTCAATATATTGGTTGATACCTGTGGGGTTTACCCATATGTGTTGTTATATAAACTCATATGAGTCACTATATGGGTTGAAACATGCGGATTTTACCTTTATGGGTTGGTATATAAACTCATATGAGTTCATATATGGATTGAAACCCGCGATTTTACCCATTTTTACCCATGTATTGAATATTTTTTACCCTCGGGTTGACGGGTTTCAACCCAACCCATTTTTGACCCGACCCATTTTTGACTCGATCCATTTTTTACCCAAATAAAATGGGTCATAACCATATTTTTTAACAATCAATATTACCCATAGGGATGACAATGGGGCGGGGCGGGTACGAATTATGGTACATCCATACCCATGCCCACCGAAAGTTTTCATACTCGGACCCGCCCCATCACCCATGGCAGGTAAAATATTAAAATCCCCCCCCCCCCCGCCCCAACGGGTATTATCTAAAATCCACCCCGGCCCATCACCCACTTGGGTTTCATATCCACATCAAGTCCATTTTACTCACCCACTTATATCTCAAAAAAACACATAAAGTTTACTTTAAAATTACTAATTTTAATATTAAAATATTAAATAGTTACATGAAAATATTATAATTAAAACATGTGAATTAAGGATAAATAATAGTTTATGATATAATAAATTAGTGTCTGCATAGCGGGTATAGTGGGGCGGGGCGGGGCGGGGCGGGGCGGGTATGAACTAATATTCATGCCCGACCCACTACCCATGGCGGGTATCAATTTCCATACCCATACCCGCCCCATCCCCACGAAAATTATATCCATACCCTCCCCATTGGGGCGCATGCGGGGCGAAACTCCACCAAAACTCGACCCACTGCCATCCATAATTACCCAACTCATATTCGACCCGACTGCCCATTTGCCACCCCTATGCCAAATCGATCAGCCGACATGCATTGTTCCTGCTCCTCCATCTTAGAAAAGAAAACTTGAGATTTCTTGTCACATTAGCTAATCCCGTTAAAACCATAAATTCATCCCGGCATTTTCTGAACACCACCGTGAATTTTTTGTTAGCACTAAAAAGGATGAGCAAATCATCCCCAACATCAAACTATGCACCCCTGACTGTGCTACACCTCTGGTGAAAGTTAACGAGTCATGTTTTGCATCTGCATTCCAACATTCTGGTAATTAATTCCATACACAACACAAACAAAAAAGGACAAAGGGGATCGCCTTACTTTACCCCCTATCATCACTATAAGACATTACTCTTTTTACTTCACACTTTTTTTAACTCAATTTTTATAAAATAGACTAAAAACCGATTTTACCTCATTTTTTAATTTAAAAATGAGGTAACAAGTACATTTTACCACTGCTTTTCAAAAAATAAAGGTAAAAGGTGGGATTTTTTCCTCAGTTTGATTAGAACCTAGGTAAAAATGCACAATACTACCGATATCGGTAATCTATCATTTACATATTGGTAGAACCGGAAGTAACCTATGTTTTTGGAAAGCATTTTAAAGTGTCACAAGACATGAAGTAATCTTCAATGCCGATTCACTGCCTGATTGGACCGGCACCAAACTGATAGGTTGACAAGGTTGGTTTTTATGCAAGCTTAAACTAAGAGTAACCAGCGTATAATTGCGACCATTGCCTCATTTTTCCTGGATTGGAACATAGTTTTACGGGAAGGTCGATCGCAGTCATGATTTATACAAACGACGTGGGAAATACGTCGATTTCATATCGGTTGAACCGAAGGGGAACAAAACGTGTCTGAGATCGATTTGGCAGGTTTGACCGTGGATAACTCACAATGCATAACCTTTGGACACAGATTATTTTACAGATCCTAAGGTCTCCGCCGAAGCACATCCTTCTTCTCTCCTAGGGGTTATTGCTGGTGGTTGGGTCGAAACCCACAACCTAGACCGAAATGGCGAAGCCTATGCGGCTTTATTTTACTATTATCACTGGATCGAAGCCAAACATGAAGGAAAGATATCCAATTCCAAATCTGCTTACATAAACACACTCGCTCTCCAAATATATTTACTGCATACAAAATATGGTAATTCTATTATGATAAGAACTTATTACTACATGGATTGTGCATATTTATCCCAACATGATTGGGAGAATTTTTAAGGATCAACTCCCTATATATATCGTGGCATGTCTCAATTCCATTACTTCAATTCTCATAATTTAAATCAAACACTTTTGGTCTCATTTTAGCATTGGAAAGTCTTCCCCTGACAGCCTCAAATTTTTTTGTTAGTTCAACGGTCAACAATAAGGATTGGCCATCCGTTCAGTGTTCGACACGCATCACAAATCTTTGTAAATAAAGATAAGAAGTCTACTCTCTTCGTTCTTCTATAATCATCATACTTTTTTACATTATTCAGGCATGATTTTAAATTATTAATATACTTAGTTAAATTTAATAGCAATAAATATTTTTAAAATATGTGTTACAATAGTTATAGATATGGTAAACTCTCACAAGAAAATATTTATTACTATGTATCGGTGAAATTATCTCAAACACCATATAATAGAAATTGTTTGCTTTCTTGGATGGTGCTGTCAACCGGGATATTGAAGTCATTTTTCTCAAGGACCATATAATAGAAATTATTTGCTTTCTTGGATGGTGCTGTCAACCGGGGATATTGAAGTCATTTTGACTAATGTAAACCAAGTTATCTAAAAATAACATACTAATATTATAATATGTTATTGATTTTAATTCTTTACTATACATAATCAATCATAACTTGTTAAAATATATAACATCTAAAGATATATTTGAAACCATAAATATTTTATTGTACCATATCAATATAAATATATTATTTATATATATATATATATCACTTAAGAAAATCCAAAGAAACACATAATTGAAATAACAAAATGTTCAAATTTTTTATATATAATGATATAGTACTTTTGATAGAAATATGTATACATATTGTTTATTTATTAATGTATGACAAAGTCTTATTATAAACCGACTAGTTGTTAAATGAGGACATTTTATAATTAGTGAAACTAATAAGGTCATTTGACATTTACTTTTATTTATTAAAATGAGATACATATAATTATGATAACCTTTCAAAATGAATCTGAACATATAATTAGTTACTTTTTAAATAATTTGAATGAAATATTATAAAAATAATCAATTTTTATTGTATTCAATATTTAACAGTTTCTAACTAAATTAATTATTTTACTTCATAACTCATATAATTTTTTTTAGATTACCTAAATTTTAAAATTATAAATAAAACTTAATCTCAATGTTTTAAATAATGATATCGCGCAACGCGCAATGGCACTCCACTAGTATAATTTAAATTACTTTCTCCCTCCGTCTCAGAGAAAATGACACATTTACTTTTTTCAAATCAAAAGTTACAAACTTTGACCCTAATTATATATTAATATAAACATATAAAATAAAAATATCATGTGAAATCTTGTTAGATTCGTCTTAACATCTATATTCTAAATATCAATTTTTTATGCAAAATTGTTGTGTGTAGGTAGAGATATTGTTAGCGTTTTTTTTATTTGAAGCCTCATGTTGATGGATGAGGTGGGGTTATTTATTGGATCCCCAAAACCACAAAAATCCCTAATGGGATTTACAAAAGGCCAATAATTTTGACCGTAATGAGTTTTACACGACATTATCTAGCTTTTAATTGATTATAGAAGAAAAGAACCGTGTTTCCATTTCAAAAATCTTCCACCTCTGTGTTAGATTAAGAATGACCAGACGGTTCTTACTTTTACAACCATGCCAAGAATCTAAAAAGTTTCTAAGTGATTCCTATTTGGATCAGCAAGCTGTTTTAACCTTTCTAAAATGGGGGAAGAGAAGATCCTTTCGTAGCATCAGTTGAAAGTTTGCTAATCTCTTGATTTCGTCAAAATCCGAGGGTTGCTTCTTCTTGTTTGCAAGCTTTGCTAAGAAGTCTGATGGTTGATTGGCCTCTCTAAACACATGATCATTAAACATGATCAATAAAATTATTGTTGGTTAAATATGATTATTAAATATTAATTTTTTATACAAAATTATTGTGTGTAGTTAGAGATATTGTTGGTAAAATATAATCATTAAAAATCGTGAAAAAATAAATGTATCATTTTCTCTAATACCGAGGAGTATAATTTGGTTAATGAATAATGATACAGTAACACCGGACTACCACAAAAAAAAGGGGGCAAAAGTGAGACAACGGTATCCTGTTAATAAAAGTTGTTATACGTGCGTGGTCATATTATGCAGTGACAAAATGCAGATGTGGGTACTACCTAGCTTTTTTTTGAAGGTTCCTCTTCGAGCACGACACTTTTAATTTGTACTCTTTTTTTTTTATAAATTAAGTTGTACTTCTAAATTTCTAATTGATAAAAAACACAAGTACTGGAGTCTGGACACAGTATCCTATATTACAAAAACAAACGTACAAATAAACTATGCATATCAAATCCCTTCCCCCCACCTTCTAAATTTGTCTAATCATTCTGTATTAATGTCTCACAGTCTCACTAGATCTTCTCAATGTTTAAATATTAATATATTTTATGGGTTGCATATTTGTACGGTGAGTTCATATCCTATAAAACCGCCTCGTGATAAGATGAGAGATAAATAAATAATAATGATCATGTAGAGTAGGAAATTATAAATTTAAAGGTTAGAATTAAATTATTTAAAATTATGGTTACTTTTTAAAATGCACAAAATTATAGGGTCTAATTGCAAATAAATAAAACTTTTTTACCCAAATCCCTCTTTCTCTTGCTTCTTTCCTCCACAAACGACCTCCTCTTCCTCCTCCTCCTCCCCCGACCACCTTTGACAACAGCCTCCACACCTGTCTCTCGCAATCAGAGCTCTAATCACCAGCATTGCTGCTCTCCATCATATTTCAAGAGCACCAACACTTCATTTTTTACGAATTTGCCGGCTCCATTTCTCTCATCCATAAAAAATGACGCTTGGCTTTATTTCTGACAATTTGTTTCACGATAATCGCTAGCATCTTTTTCTAGCGAATCCTCGCAAGAGGTTGCATAGGTCGCCATCTTCATCTGTTGATATGGTCTTCACCAGTCGATTTCCGACGGTATTCATCGGTGGACACATGCTAGAAATTGCGTTGGGAAATGGTCAAATCTCGTCAGAATTGCGATGGATTACAGTGGAATCGCGACGGATTACAGTGGAATCGCGACGGATTACAGTGGAATCGCGACGGATTACAGTGGAATTGGACGGATTACAGTGGATTTGCATCATAATATGGTTGTATTCGCGTCGGAATTTAATCAGAATCGGCCGACAAGATTGTAATGGTCCTATACTCGATTTCAGTACTAGAACAAGCAACCACCTTTTTCTCGGGAGATGACCAGCTGACAAGATTTCCATCGAAATAAGCAACAAAGTGATGCTGAGACTAGCAGTTATCTGGGTCATATGCCCACCCAACATTAGTAAAGACAACCAAGCGAGAATCACAAGCCTTCTGAAGAACCAAGCCAGAGGAAATAATGCCTTTTAGGTAGTGAAGAATGTGTTTAACTGCGCACCAATGAGATTCCAGGGGAGAGTGCATAGCTAACATACGTGGTTTACAGCATAGGGTATGTCAAGATGAGAGATAGTGACATACTGCAAGGCACCAACAATGCTCTGATACATAGGAAAATTAGAAAATGGATCTCCAAAGGAAACCAAACGAGAGCCAGGCTCCGCGGGAAATAAGATAGGTCGAGATCAGACAGGTGACTACGGTCTAAGATGTCACAAATACTGCTGAGAAATCTGGATGCTGGTCCATCAGGATTGACTTCGATACCCTAAAGTAATGGAAATTACCAAGGTCCTATAGGGAGAAATTACGATGAAGGGAGCGGAAAATCTCATCAATTATGGCTGCATGAGAGCTTGTGATAATGAGATCATCAATGTATACAAGAACACACACCACATGAGAGCCATCCTTTTTTTAAAAACAGTGAAGGGTCAGAAACACATATTTTGGAGCCATGGGGGTTAAGGAGGAATTAAGTTTATGAAACCACACCCTAGGAGCTTGCTTGAGACCATAGAGAGCCCTGTGAAGCTAGCAGGCATAAGAAGGCTTGTCAAACACAATGAACCCTTGAGGCTGCTTCATAAACACTGTTTCAGTGAGTTCACCATTAACAAAGGCATTTTTCATGTCAACTTTTTGAAGGGACCATCACTAGGAAATGACCAAGCTTAAGATGAGGCGAATAGTAGTAGGCTTGACAACCGGGCTAGAGGTGTCAAAGTAATCAACGCCTGTTTCCTGATGAAAGCCCTTGGAAACTAAGCGCTCTTTATAATGCTCAATCGATCCATTGGACTTTTGTTTAACCCTGTATACACACTTACAATCAACAATATTAGCAACCAAGGGGAAAGGGACTAAGTCTCACATTTTATTGCTCATTAAGGAATCATATTCATGTTGCATAGCATGCTGTCAGTTAGGATCGTTGGAGGCTTGATGAAATAATTTTGGTTCATGATTGGCAGTGAGGGCAGCAAGGAGATGATACTTAGTGGAAAGAAATACTTTGGATTTGAGTGAGTGAGTGAGTGGAAGAACTAGTGGTTATCTAGTGAGTAGAGTTATCATGTGGACGAAACCAGCTGGGGGCATTGGGGTAGGAGAGGGGAGAAGGCGGAGAGGATGCAGAGGAAGTGAAGGACGGTAATGGTGAGTGAGATTGTGGCTCCGACAAAGAAGACGCAGTCGGAGATGAGGAAACAAGAGAGGAGCTGATTGGGGAACCTGCAGCCGAGCCTGTTCTCACGGTTGACGAATTAGAGAAGTTCGACATTGCCAAGGAGGATGGAAAGATAGAGGCAACTTCCTAGAGGGAAGATAGCGGGATGAAGCCAAGAGAGTAAGGCGGGCACAAAGGCACTTGAGAAAGTATGACCAGGGTAGAGAAAGACAGAATCGTCAAAGACAGCATATTGAGAGATATACATGTGAGAGGTTGGGACGAGATAGCAGGGATAACCTCTGTGTTCAGAGGTATAACCAAGAAATATACAAGGCAGGGAACGATACTCTAGTTTGTTGGTAGTGTAGAGATGCGGAAAAGGATAACAGAGGCACCAAAAGGACTTGAGAAAACTATAGTCAAGAGTTTTACTATAGAGATACTCATAAGGAGACTTGTGATACAAGACGGGAGTGATGGTATGGTTTATTAGGTAGAGTGATGTGTGAAAGTATTGTTCCTAGAACATGACAGAAAGGTTGGAATGATCAAGGAGAGCGGGGCCTTTTTCTACAATGGTATAATTGTGTCTCTCAGCCGAGCCATTTTGTTCCGGGGTAAAGGGGTATGAGATTTTTTGGTGAATGCTAAGTGATTCAAGAAGGGTGGAGACATTACGGTACTTTCTACTCTAATCAGATTGATAAGAGTTTATTTGTGTGGAAAATTGAGTTTAAACAATTTTGATGAAAATTTCAACGATGGAGAAAACTTATGATTTTGCGGGAAAAAAGTAAAGCCACATGAACTTGGTGCAATCATCAATTAAACTGACATGAAAACGACAATAGATCTTGAAAAGTTCAATGGAGGGTTCCCACACATCAGAATGAATGAAATCAAATATTTTTAAAGAAGTCTCAACACCAATAGGGAGTGGAAGTCGATGACTCTTACCAATTTGGCGAGAACCAAATGCCGAGTTCAACTTATTCCAAGACATAGGAAATTTCTGACTATAAACTAAATGACAAAGAATGGGTTTATGAGGGTGACCCAGCAGGTGATGCCATCATCGAAGGAACTTTCGCTCACTAAGACAGGCGGCTGAGGAATGACTAGAAGAGGAGGACACAACACGGTGGCGTGGGAGGCGGTATAAACCGTTCTCAACGGTTCCCTCTAGAAGTATCTAACTGTTGGGAATTGATTAGATCTAATTTAGCGGAATATCAATGACCATATTCAAGATCTCATGCATGTATTCAATCTGAATCTATCTAAGGGTTTAGATTACCTTTGTAGCGTGCGGAGA
>JAULKM010029315.1:0-13750 GCA_032355605.1 Rubia tinctorum | reverse complement strand
AGATTTATCTTCACAACAAGTAGTAAAGGTGTTAAATAGATTATATGTCAATGATAGATAGAAGGCTTGGAAGTATACATCAATTGCCCCAAAGACTCCGTAATTCGTACTTAATCCCATTTTAGCTATTGTATGCTTTGTTAGTTTAACTTGTTAGCTTAGAAAAACCAAACCAAACCCCCCCCCCCCTTTATGTGTTTTTATATATGTGTGTATCTATATATCTACCGTAGTATTTACCATTCTATGAGCAAACACTTGAGAATATCCTCCGTCTCTGTGGACGGTCCCGACTTGCCACTAACTACTTAATTGTAGTTAGTAAGCAAAGAGGGCTTAAAAATAGTATCTTTGAGAGGTACGACGACGACCTCCCACAGTTCGTCCGATACCTCCTTATTTGTGTTTTTCCGTGGTGCCTCTCTCCCTTATTTGTTGGTTTATGTTAATGACATTATTCTCACTGGGAATGATGGTCATCTCATTTGGAAGTTTATCGATCGGGTTAATCAGGTATTAAAGATTACCAATCTTGGCACCTTACAGTATTTCTGGGGATTGGAGGTTGTTCGTACTTCCGATGACTTATTCCTTGGCCAAGCCAGATATGCCAAAGACATTTTAATACGTGCCAGAATGAAAAATTCGAAGTCTGTTGCTATCCCTTTTGTAGCATTTTCGCAGCTCCCAAGCTTCTCTGGTAAGCCATTCGGAAATCCCACACTTTATCACTTTTTGGTTGGTTCCCTACAGTATCTATCCATTACGTGTCCCGACATATCTTATGTTGTGAATACGATCAGTCAGTATAAGCAGTCTCCTACTGATGACCATTACCAGACTGTTACTCAAATTTTGTGTTATGTCTGTGGTACCATGCACTTCGGGCTTCAGTTTCGCAAGAATTTTTCCGCTTTACAGGTTTTATGTTATTCTGATACTGATTGAGCTCGTTGTATTGAGACTTGTAGGTCTACTTATGGTTATGTCATTTTCCTAGGTGGCAGTCTGGTTTCATGGAGTGCTAAGAAACAACCTACAGTCTTTCGTTCTGGTTCAGAATCATAATACCGGGCTATGGCCAATACTGCCACGGAACTAGCTTGGTTGATGAATTTACTTCGGGATTTGTGCATTACTGCACGTGTGCCACCTGTTTTGTTGTGTGATAGTAATAGTTCTATATTTCTTGCTCAGAATCCAGTTTCGCACAAGAGAGCCAAGCACATTGATATTGATTATCATTTTGTGCATGAAATGGTGTCTTATAGCAAGCTCGGGGTTGCTTATTTTCCTACAGATCAACAACTTGCTAACATATTTACAAAGGGTTTACCTCGTCCTCAATTTGAGTTCTTACTGTTCAAGATTTGCGTTGCGACAAGTCTCACGCTTCGCTTGAGGAGGGGGGCAAGAGAATATTAATGAATTAGAATCAGATTAAGAAAGGAATACTCTTTCTGATTAGTTTTGTATATATCATTTTCCATATTTGATTCTACCTTGTATACCCTTTTTACTCACTATATATGAATACATACAGCCACAATTATTTGTGGATTTTACATTCTATCAATCTCCTTCTCCCTACATTTTTCTGACATCTTCTCCCTTCTCTCCTTTCTTCTTCTGCGTAACTGCCTTCTTCTCTCTCCTCTCCATTTCTCTTCTAGCTTCCTTCAGTTTTACCCTCATTTTCTCCATTTTTCTTCCATATTTCTTGCGCGCAGTGATTCACGATAAATGCAGGGAAGTTGCGCTTATTTTTTCGGCAATTTTCCCAATTTTAGCTTCAATTTTTCGGCGATCTAACACAATTTGACCTTCGTTTTGTGTGTATCTTTGCAAGTAATGTCTTCGCTATGATTTTTTATGCATATTTTTTTATATTTTATTTTCATGCAACACAAATATTAGCACAAATATGTAAGAATAACTCACAAACCACAAGAAAACAGAGAAATCCCCAAATATTACTCACTAATACTTTAACACTGATGTTTTAGATACTGTTATTAATGTTCTCGTTTCTGTTTGATATTTCATGTTTCAGGTTTTTAAGTATTGTTATTTGTGTTGGTGTGATGTTTTAATTTCAGCGTTTGATGCTTGTGGTGTTTTCATGTTTAAGTGTGCAATTGATGTTCAGTTTTATTGTGTGTGATATCTTAGGGTTTTGTTACCATATGTGCTAATTTTTGTGTTGTTGTCGTTTTTGGATATCTAAGAATGCTTGCCCACTGTTGCTGCAATCGATAAGGAAAGATGATCTGTAAATTTTATTATTTTTCAGATGTGATATTTTAGATAATGTTGTTGATGTTTCATGTTTAGGTTTTAAGTAATGTTATATGTGTTGGTGTGATGTTTTAATTTCAGTATTTAATGCTTGTAGTGTTGTAAGTGTGCAATCGATTTTTTGTTTTTTTGTTTTAATTATGTGTGATATCTTAGGGTTTTGTTACTATTTGTTCTAATTTTTGTGGTGTTGTTTTTGTTTCTTAGATGTCTAAGAATACTTTCCCACTGTTGCTGCAATTGAGAATGAAGTAGGAACTGTAAGTTTTTTTGTTGTTGTGATGTTTTAGATACTCCATTTGTTTCTCTATTTGTGGCACACTTACCTTATTGGGATTTTTTAAAATGGCATACTTTCCATTTTTGGCAAGATTCCTTCAATTTCATCCACTCATTCTACTTATTACTTCCTACATTCAATTTCATCTACTCATTTTCTTCACTTAAATCCAAGCACCTACACTATGGTGCCATAAATAGAGAAACAGAAAGAGTACCGTTGTTGATGTTTTAAGTTTTATCTTTGATCTTTCATGTTTAAGGTCTAAGTATTTTTATATGTGTTGGTGTAATGTTATAGTTTCAGCGTTTGATGGTTGTGGTGTTTTCATATCTAAGTATGCAACTGATGTTCAGTTTTGTTCTTTTGATATTTTAGTGTGTATTGTTGATGTTTTTAAATTTTGGTATTGATGTTTTAAATACTGTATTTGATGTTTCTCAATGTAGTTCTCAGTGATGTTATGTGTGTGATTGTGATGTTTTATTTTCAGATCCCTCTGTCTCAGTTTAAGCTGCAATTTTACTATTTGACAAGCCAACAATATCAAAATTTGACCACTTATTTGAATAAATATATAAACAATAATATTATCATATGTGATATTGTCAGATTTGTCGTAATAAGTAGTTATATATTAAATTTTTATTTGTTGTTATTATATGTAGTTAAGCATATTAAAGGTCAAACATGTTTGTTGAAGACTGTGAAAAAAGATTATATGTGGTTTAAGTTGGGACGGACGTAGTATTGATGTTTTAATTAATGTATGTGATATTTTATGTTTATTTCACAGGAACACTTTCCAAGTCAGAGCTCTATGATGTCATTGATGAAATAATAAAAAATTGTATGAGGAATCATGCTTCTGAAGATGTTGCCTTGAAGAAAGGACCGGAGCTGACCTTTGATCTTGGTGTTGGTGGAGTAGAAGAGTCATCCTCTTCAAAACTAGCAGGAGAGAAGACAAGTCTGTGAATAAGCAAGCAACAAAGGGAAATAAGTTGTTGGGGGAGGGAAAGGAATAGACTTTGGTTGCTTGAAATGTATTATTTGATAATGATGTTTGAAAAATATTGATTTATTTGTTAGAGCCAAGACACTGGATTGTTTGATGGTTTTGGTTTATATGGATTTTTTCAGTTTTTATGTTAGTAATGTTTTGGGGCATTTGAAACCTTTGTAATGAATTATGTTTAACATGTTATTTCAAATGCAACAACAGTGGAATGTATAAGTAATGTGGAACATATGGTTATCTTGTTTAAATTAACATATTCATTATTACTTTTGTAAAACATCAAACAAAAAGATTCAACCATCGCAACTTAGTGTGTAACATCATAGTATGACAGCAAATAATAACCAAGTCCCAACAAGCTGATTTTAGTTGAACTACGCATTATGTATATTTTAATTTTGTATAAGATGTTATTTTATTATTTTTTGAAGTTTTACTAATTCTATTTGATGTTTAACTATTTTTGTTTGATGTTTATTTAAATTTATACTTAACATTAAAATATTCTAATTTATTTGATGTTTAACTATAATCTAGAGTATTTTTAGTTTTTCTATTTGATGTTTAAATATTTTATTATTTTATGTGATGTTTATCTGTTTAATATGTTAAATGATGGGCTGGTCTTCCATTCATGCTTCTACGTACCCAGCCCAGATATGTGGTCATCTTCAAGGTTTCACCAACCTCTTCCCCCAACCTCTCGATGTCGCCTGAAACGACAAAAACTGACACTAATTAGAAATCGAGTCGAGATGAAGGTTGGAGAAGGTGTAGAGCGGAGAAATGAGCCAAAATTTAAATTATATTCCTCCGGGATGAACGTCGAGGCAGAGGAACAAAACACGAATGTTTGAGAAATGGAGATTGGCCGGAGAAATTGGATGAAGGTCGCAGGAATTGGTGTGGAGTAAAACCACCGCTACAACAACAATATTTTCCCGGAGAAGGTGGTGGAAACCACCGTGATTTACTGCTTCTGGGATTCAACGATGGCAATGGTTTGTTCTGGTTTCCGATCTGGGTGATTGGTATTTTTGTGTAATTGCAACTTCAACCCCTGAGTTTCAGTAATTTTTTAACATCAACCCCGAAAATAATGTTACTATATTTTGACCCCAAAATTTAACCAGCTCCTATTTTATAATTCAATAAAATCTATTTAGTCCATGATCTTACAGTAAGACGGTCTCGCAGGAGACAGACTCTATATGTTTTTCCTGTAAAATGAAAACACGAGAACAGTAGCCCCAACTGACACTTCAGTAGTATTACTTATTTAATTAAAAATTGTTAAAATATAATCATAAAATTATAGTTAAAAATATTTATAGTCAAACATTTTTTGAGTCAACTGTCAAAAGTTAAAGTGTACAGATTAAGTTGGGACAGAGGGAGTATATAATTTAACAAGTGCAATATATAAGTTAAAAAATACAGTTAACTGTCCATAAATCTATGGATATGATATTTGTCAGAATACCCACTCAAATTATATTAATACATAAATACAAATGTTATCGTATGATAAAGTATTAGGTTCGTCAGGTATGTTTTTTAACCTTTGGATATCGAGATTCTGTTCTGCCGCAATATATGTTTGTTTCATTATATATTCTTGCTATTTTTTAAGTATATGTTGATGAGATCATCATAACTGCTAATAATCATCCTTTACTCACGTGCCAATTCATTGCCCACACTTATTGTGAGTTCTAAAAAAACGACTTAGCATCTCGTTACCACTTTCTTAACTTTGAGTTTTCTTCTAACCCAAGTGGCCTCTTTTTGGGTCAAACCAAGTATGCTTGGAATAATTCTCATTGTGCTGGTATGATGGATGTTTAAAATATTTTCACTCTTTTTGTTGATTGGTTTTTTTTTCTTTGAGTGTTCCAAATTTTATCCCTATCTAGACTTTATCACTCTCTAGTTGGTGCTCTTCACCACTTGCCAATCACTCATTCCGACACAGGTTATATAGTGAATACGGCCAATTAGTATAATCATCAAGTAGCTTGGATTTTTCACTTACACTCTTCACTTCAGTCTAAATTTATGGTTCTCTAAGCATTTTATCGTTCTCGGTTACTCAAATATGGAATGGGTTCATTGTTTGGATGTTAGGGTAAATGTTGTAATACTCCGTTCCAATGGAACTGTATAATCACGCTTGGATGATTGTGGGAAAAGTTTCTTGGATATCGATGTGAGTATTACAGCCTTGGGTTACACGAATTCTCTTCGAGTATAAAACAATCGAGAAACCCTCATATTACAGGCTTGAATCAGGATAATACTTTTGAAAAACTGTGTTTTTAGTTGCTACATATGTTTAAGAAATTTTGAGAATTTTACTTGTGGTTTCTGCATTCCATGTGCCTTTGTCATGCATGCATACACATGTATATATAGGAAATAAATGTCATGAAACGATGCAACAGTTCATCATTCTACGACAAGCCATGTAGTTATCAGAATTATAATTGTAACGACGTATCTTTGCACATCCCACGATATTGCAGTGAACTCATTTACTGGCAAGAGAAGTTAGGCATGCTGGCAATAATGCATCCCGTACACAATCCTTAATCCATCCCCATCCTTTCAGTCAAGGAATTTATACACTACACACCACCACCGTCCGAGTTATAAATAACTCTGAAGTGATACATCTTTACACTCTAGAACAATGCATGTTAGTCATTAGAGTTATGACCAACACAATTTTAATACTTATCTTAAAACTGTAAACTCGTACATAATTTATACAAGTGTGCACTCCACGCCACAAAACTTGTTTAACATCCCAAGCCCACAACCACTCGAATCCAACCATACTTAAATAGCCCGTGTTTCGTAAAACACAAACAATCCTCCCTCGTTTAAGTATTATCCTGGATTCAGAAAATCCAACAACCAAACCAAACAAGTGCATAGATGAAAATGTCTTGAAAATTGAATTTTCACCTTAGTGAATTACACATTCCAAATATTTGAGAATCGGGGTGTCTCTAAAAATTGAACTATTTAACCTATTTAAACACTTGAAGATGATCCACACACAAGATCAAATATAGCTCAAAAGCTTAAACCTGACAGTATATAAGTCATGTGTCCCTATCCATTCACGAGGGCATACAAAGCCAAGCATGAACTTATTGAAGTGGCCACACTTCACACTTCATATAAGTGAATCTCTTTTATCGTACACCTGCAAATGTACTTTATCAAATGATCCATTAAGAAGTTAAAATAGAGGTGTCAATTGGGCGGGATTGGGAAGAAATGGAATGAGAAATTAATAAATGGTACTTAATGGGATCGGATATTAAATACCCATTAACTTTTTGGATTGGACGGGATGAGAATGATTATGTTAATGGAAAATTTTGATCTCAATGGGTTCCAAATTATGTTATCTCAATGGGGACCCAACAAATACCCAATAAATACCCAAAATTACCCAATTATATGCATATGTAATATTTAACATAAAATTAACTATAATTGACAAATTATACATCTTTAGCGCATGTGTAAATCAGTAGCCTAATATTTCGGTGTTATTAAACCGACCGTCACTCATTCACATGCTTAAATTATATTCTAATCTGCCGCCGGACAGGGTACAATTCGTCTCCTTTCATTTTATTTTTACATCATTTATGACCATAAATGAGTTGAGTTGAATATCTCAAGTTCCAACTCGACTCAAACTCGTGCGAACTTGTAGTATATTAACACAAGCTTGAGTTCCGATGAAATTAGTTTAACTCGATTTTGATTTTGAGTGAAATTAGTTTGAGTCGAGTTCCATTTTGATTTTGCACTCGAGCCATGATTAAATATAATTTTTCCTTCAATATACATTTTAATTTTTTACAGGAAATATATATTAAATATATTATGTTGCCTCGATAATTCCAAAAAGTTTAACGACCAGTGTTAATTAAATTCGTTCTTGAGCTCGAACACGAATACTATGAGATGGTTCAAGCACGCTCGAATTCAGTATGACTTGAATATGAGTCGAGCTTTGATAGAGATGCTCGTAAACAGTTCGGTTTGTTTACATCCCTAGTGTGACGAACCTCGAGCTCGCGAACAGTTTTGATGTAAACGAAGCAAACTATTTTTGAACAGTTCGGTCAAATCTCGATTTGAATTCCAATTTGATCGAGCTCGCACAGTATTCAAGCTCGTACAGTATTCGAGTTCGAGCTCGTAAGTATTCGAGCTTGTAAAGTGTTCAAGCTCGTAAAATATTCGAGTTCGAGCTCGTACAGTATTTGAGTTTGTAAAGTGTTCAAGCTCGTACAGTATTCGAGCTCGAGCTCGAGCTCATACAGTATTCGAGGTCGAGCTCGTACAGTATTCGATCTCGAGCTCACACAATATTCGAACTCGTGAACAGTTCTGGTTTAAACAAAGCAAACTGTTTGCGAACATTTCGGTCAAATCTTGACTTGAACTCCAATTTGATCGAGCTTGTACAGTATTTAACCTCATACAGTATTCGAGCTCGTACAGTATTCGAGCTCGAGCTCGAATCCAACTAATATTGTTCCTTAATCTCGTCGAGTGTACAGAGCCAAAATATTTTTTATTTTTATTTTTATTAAATATAATATAATATAATGTAAATAATATAATATATTTATTCATGGTTCGAGTTCGAGATCGAACTAAATTAATTTCACTCGAACTCGAGGTGAATCATGATTTTACAGGTTCAATCGAATCGAACTGAGTTCGAAATATTTTAAACGAGTTGAACTCGAACAAACTTGTTTACAGCTGTAGTTAGGAATCTGATGAAGTTTGGAAAATGCAACCATAAAAATAGTCAGAAAAGAGTACAAAATATTCACGATTTAGTGGAGTCCAATTACACTAGATACTATCTTCAACAAAAGACGGGAATTGATCGGGTATTAATTGAGTACCTATAAATAATTACCCAACTTTAAATGAGTATATGGGAAGATGGAGATCTCATTCCCATTTCTCCTTGTAACCCAATACTATAAAACCCATTTAATTATAATCCCAAACTAGAAAATAAGGGGAATTTCCCATCCCATTAGCTTGTATTTAATGGGTCCCAATAGTTATTGGGATTAATTGACCTCTCTAAGTTAAAACTTCTACCTAACTTCCATGCAAGTCCAAACATATTACTTTTGGAATATAAAACCATATATTTCATTTTCAAACAATAGACCTTCCACGTTGAATTTTACTCTAACGTCGTATCATAGAAAAATTGGGTATCCCATTATCAAATATTTAAATAGGCTTTAAACCCATCCGCATCACCGACTTATTTATCAATTCCCTAACCAGTCAATCCATCAAGTGTTCTGCTAGATTGCTTTGATATCTTACAGAATCAACTAAAATCAAATCATGAGTTATTAACTCATGAATTGGTGCTATGCCTAATTGGCTTTTGGCCACCACAAAATTTTATATACCAAATTTCGTAACCATTCTATCTTTTACCAGCATTTGAGGATTTTACTAATTTTCCTTTCACTCATTCCCTGCTAGTTTCCATTTCACTTTCGATGTTTCACTCATCAATTTACTCGATGATATCATCTCTTTAATTGACCAGAATTTTATCATCAAACTCTAAGTAAGTAAAGAGAATCCATGACATTATCACTTTCATTAACATGCAAATACATGCCAAACAATCACAATTTCGGTGCTACAATTCATCCATTTTTGTCAAATTAATGTACCGGTGCTAAAAAATACCAAACAATTACATTCTTGTGCTAAGACTTGCTATGCCAGTTCAAAATAAAATATGATTCTAAAATAAAATAGGCACCAGTTCCAAAATAACACCTGGTGCTGACTAAAATGAGAAATGGTATGTATTTTTAACATACCGGTGCCCAAAATCTTTAACTGCGCATGGCTTTTGGAACACCGGTGATGAATCAGACTAGCACCGGTACCTACAGATATCGGTGCTTATTTTTATTAGCACCAATAAGTTTTACCGGTGCTCAAAACTGTGTAAATTTACACCGAGTCACTTAGGCACCGGTATCTCCGAGGGCGAATTATATGTGCCTTTTTGGTGAGTTACTAGTGCCTAGGAGAGTATTTTCAAGTAGTGATTGTTGGATTTTTTGTAGTAAGTAGTTTCTAAATATCAACTTTTTATTTGCCATTGTTAAACGTAATTCAACATATTAACGATCAAATATGTTTCTTGAAAATTATGAAAAATATTCTGTGAAATTTAGTCTAGGACGGAGGGAGTACCTTGTTCCAAATCAAAGTGCACCTTTATTTTTAAGTCAAACTTAGATCATAAATATAAAATTAATATGCTATCTTCATCCTATAATACACTTAACAATTTGACTTTCTGAGGTCAAACTGAACAAATTTCAACCATTAAATTCACTTAATATCTATGTAAGATTATTTCAAGTGATATGTTTTTAGATTCATCACATCATATATTTTTAAATAAGTTTTTATTCAAAAATATTTTGAGATGGTCTCCTGTAAGGCAGTCGAAACTGTAGGCATGATCCTTTATGCAATTCCAACTCTATTCTAACTCCAGGGACCTATCTTTAATAATTTTACAGGGACCTATGACTAATATTTTTCAAGGGATTTTTTGTCCAATTTTGTCCATCATTTTCCTACCATCTGCAATCTGATTTTTTTTAAAAAAAACAATATTTTAAAAAATATTTTAAAAATGCAAAAAAAACAATATGATCATTGAAATGAAAACTATAAACATCAGTTATAACTAGCATAACATCAACGAAAAATTACAAAATATCTACTAAAAACTTGCAGCAAAAAAATATAAAATCAAATAAAACATAATAATATATCAAAAGTAACAAAAATAAATTAAAAAAGTCGACTACAACTAACAAAACATTAACTAAAAATTATAAAAACAACAACAAATCTTCAATCTTCAATTATCAATTTGTTTTTATAAAAAAATTACAAACATAAACCAATATTAACCAAAAGTTAAAATCACCAATTCATATCACCTAAAGTTCACTCGGAAAATGAAAAACGTCAGTATGAGAAAACAAACACTACAAAAAATCAACCTATATCACCCAAAAACTAAAAACATCATCTCCTATCACCTAAAACTCACATAGAAAATGAAAAATATCAGCATGAGAGAAAAAAAAGTTAAAAATATCAACTCATATAACCCAAAAAATACAAAACATCAACTCATATTAACTAAAACCCACCCGAAAAATGAAAAATATCAACATGAGAGAAAAATCAAATAAAAACATCAACAAAAAAGCTAGGCGTTATAAATTATACCCTCTGAAAATCATAAAAAACAATTATTTTAAATAGAAAACTACAAATATCAACCTATATCACCCAAAAACTACAAACACCAACACCTAAACCTTATCCGGAAAATGAATAACATCGACATGAGAAAAAAGACACTACATCAACTCCTATCACCTAAACCTCAGCCAGAAAAATGAAAAACATCAACATGAGTAAAAAAGACATTGCAAAACATCAACTCCTATCACCTAAACCTCAGTCGGAAAATGAAAAAATCAACATGAGAAAATATTTTTAAAAAACTACAAATATCAATCATATCATCCAAATAAACTACAAAACATCAACTCATATCAAATAAACCTCATACTAGAAATTAAAAACATCAACATGAGAGGGGGAAAAAACTATGGTACCTCAACAATATAAAAATTCTTCAAAAAAGAAAAAAAAAAAGGGTTCTTGTGGGATTTGAACCTATGCCTATAACCTCAAATACTGAAGCACTACACCAAATAACCTTTACTAATCACGTACTCATGTCAAAAAATATCAAATCTCAGTATGTACATCAAAAACATAAATTCTTCAAAATAAAAGTCCAAGTGAAATTTGAACGCCTGACCTTTAACATCAACATCTAGAGTACTAACCACTAGACCAAAGAACATTTAATGTATGTATACTCAGTTAAGTAAATATTAAACCACAGTTTATCTCTTCGAGAAAAATAAAACACAAAATTAAACCTCACCTCTGAGACGTTGAAGCTCAGCCCCTTCGTCACCGTTGCTGTCTGCCGCTGTGTCACTCACTGAGTCCGCCGAGTAGCCTTTGTCATTCCGTGACGCGTGAGATGCAGGAGTGTTGTTTTCCTACTTTAGGCACGTGCATCTCACACGCCTTCTCTTTTCATCGCAGTTGTCGTCGTCGATCGAGAAATGCCATCGTCGTTCTTGCCATAGCAGCACCGCCCTCGCCCTCGCCATACCAGCGGAAGAAGAAGCTCAGATCGGCAGAGCGGTTGCATTGTTGCCACTGACTACAATCGAAGCTTCGTCGCCTGTCTCGCCGCTTCCAATCGAAGCTTCCAGTAGGTGTCATCGCCGTCATTGCAAGAGGTTCGAGCTGATCGGGGAATCGAATCCGCAACGAAACACAAAGAATCCGCCGTTGACTGCGATAGAAACACATAGAATCGATTCGACAGAGAATCGGTGCTGAAGCGGTGGATAATCGATGCCCTAGCTCCACCGCGTCACCGGCGGTGGAAGAAGCGGTTATGAATTTCAGACGATCGGAGAGGAGGAGAAGAATTGAAAAAATGGAAATTCTATTATATAGTATACTCCCTCCATCCCACCATTAATTGTTCAATTTGACTTTTGGAAGTCAAACTAACCCAATCTCGACCATTAAATTCTATTATATATAAAAGGCTATTATCATATTATATGTCGTTGGATTCAATATAACATGTATTTTTATATTATAATTTTTCTGATTTTTTTACACGCATAAATAAAGATATTAATAGTTAAAAATTGATGTTGTTGACTTTTAAAAGTTAAATTAAGCAATTAATGGTGAGACGGAGGGAGTATAGTTTTTTGATAATTGCACAAGGTTCGTAGATATATTAGTAACCCCAAATTAATATTTATATTAATTGCATAATATACCTTGCATAAAGTTTAGGTTGCATAAAATAAGATTTTGTGTAATATTTATATACACAAAAAAAAATGTTAAAAGTTGATGTAGTTGACTCCTAAAATTCAAATTAGGAAATTTATTCCAGAACAGATGAAGTATATGATTAAAAATATCACGCAAAATATTGTTAGATTTATCATAACTTCTATTTTTTAGGTATCAACTTTTTATACGGCACTGTTATATATAGTTAGTATCAATGATCAAACATGATCTTTCAAATTTTTGAAAAAGTAATGATGCGTTTGAAATAGGATGGAGTAGTATCAACTTTGTATACCTTGTCTGTCACAGTTTAAGTCTCATATAACTTTTTTACACATGTATTTATGTATATTGATTTGGCGAAGAAAGTGGAAAATCGAAATGACCTGGCCAAATTACAACAACAAATATCAATAAAAAAAAAGAGATCAGTCAAAATAAAAATACTTAATTGAGATAGACATAAATAATAATAATAATAATAATAATAAGAGTAAGAAATCACGCAGGAACGTGAAATATTCGCTTTCTAGCTCACAAAATCAAATCATTTTTAGTTCTAATTATAGTCGCTAAACTTCAAATTTACAAACCAAATGCCACCTAAATAAGGATAATATTGTAAAATGTTATATGAATATTCTAAAAATATACAAATATAACCCTATATACTTGATAAAGTGCAAAAATAACCCTAACAACTACAAGAAAGTGCAAATATAACCCTATATCACCAATTTCGGCGTTGACTCAGTAATTCCGATGGGTTGACTAACTTAGAAAGACCAAAATGCTCTTTTACTTAAAAACTAAAATCTTATGAACAATTTTGCCCTTATGACCGGGGCCCATGTTCACCATCTTCACCGACCAGCACCACCAACCTCTCTCGGCCACCATCACCACCACCCTCACCCCGCCATTACCACTAACCCTTCCCAGCCACCATCACCAACCCCCTCCTGGCAACTCCACCAGTACCACCACCACCCCGCCACCACCACCAACCCCTCTCGGCCACCACCACTACTTTCACCCCGCCACCACCACCACTCTCACCCGGCCACCACCACCCACCTCTCTCGCCCACCCCCCCCACCCCCCACACCACCCCCCCCCCCCCC
>JAULKM010029294.1:0-13751 GCA_032355605.1 Rubia tinctorum | reverse complement strand
CATACATCTATGCAACATCATTCATACTCGGCTGCTCCGATCAAGCTCAAAATGGAAATTTTAGGAGATCTTTAGGGACTTCCAAACATCCGTGATCATTCACTGGAAGACTAGGATCCTCACTTCATATAAACAAAGTTGCCTTGCTTAACTTATTGTTAGGAATCTCAATTTTGTTCATATCCAGTCTTCTTCATCTTTTAATTAAGCAACTCCTTCCTAATGTTCATCTATTTTGGTTTTAAAAGGGATTGTGGTCCCTTAATATAATTCCCCCATCCATAATGGGATTATTTTTATAAAAAAAAGAGAAGCTAAACTTCATTGATCTGGCAGGTGATGTGATGATAATCAAAGTTTCCCCATGTATAACGGCTCAATAAATGGATGTAACATTATTAATTAATTTATCTTTTTTTAATACAAATGTAACATTATTATCTAGTTATGCCGAGGCAATGAATCTTTACCATGCCGTCGTTGCTCTCTTTTGTGAAGGATTGGTGTTGTGATTCTTGCGATTTGACCCTAATTTTTTTTTGTAATTAATGAACTGATCTGATCTCAACAAATTTAAATGGGAATCAAGAGTAATAAAATTGAAATTAAAATTAATAAACCATAACTTAGGCCCTTCATATTATTTTAATTCTCTTAGAAAATTATCTCCTACTTTGGACTCACTTTTGTGCAAATTTGTGCTTTAGATCTTGAGTTTTGCCTTCAAATTCTCGTAGGAGAGTTAAGAGCGACTTTCCCCTGTTATTATCTTTCTAGGGAAATTGGTGTGACAAGGCAATACGATGTTAAGATTTGAAGAGTTGAAAATTTTATTTTGAGGTTTGTGATGTGCACCTTTATGCATTCGTTAACCGATGCATTTCACACATTTATTATCATATTTTGTTTAGTTGATTGCTAGTTTTAGTTAGTTTTACATGACAAAGGGTTTAAACGGCCATTATTTGTTTTCTTGTCTAAATTCTGATTTTCTTAGATTTAATTGAATCTAATGGACACTTTGTATTCACGAACACTTAAATCTTCCTCTGTGATCTTATTAGTAGGTTACTCGTGAGATTTTTTTATCATATTTTTGTAGAAGTCCATCCGTAAGAGTGGTAGAAGGCCTCCCGAGGTCATTAATAAATGACCTTTTCACGGGAGATCTACTAACTCGGAATGAAGATGGTTAGGGGTCAAAGATAAGATTTATAATGTTTCTCCCTTTCCTACTACTGTACTACCAAGAATTGTAGATAGTAGCAAGTATCGGGGTCGTCCACAGAGATGTCAAGAATCTAGTAATCTACTAAACACAACCGTGGTCAGGTCGTCAATCCGAGTCCAGACCACATGTTAGGAATCGACAATACTGTGAAAATAACCATTGGTTGGGGGGGATTTTCAACTATCAACTACTAGTATGCAATCAACGGAATAAAAAATATAAAAAAGCACTTGGGGAATGTTTGCATAACATGGTTGATGTTATTTCGATCATCAATTTCATAAAATACAAAAACATAACCCTATTCTAGTATTTGTGTCACGTGATGTGGACAATGGTCAAAACTTTTCCTTATCTGTGTGCGTATAAAATCTTCCATCAGTCTCGCCTCCGCTACTACGGGAATACGAAAATGGCTATGGAGTAGGTTTGTTTCTCCCATGTGTGATTAAGTCCCGGGCATAACACCACGAATGAAACTATCCCGTGGCCTAGAAAGGAAAAGGAAGTATCCATCTTATCGATAGTTTCTAGGATTCAAAAAATAACCCTAGTTTACCACCTAATCTATCTTATCTTGTAACCCTTCGGACCTCTTTGGTCAGCTAACTGGATGCATGGTCGATCGTGATGATTTACAATGGTAACCTTCGTGCACACACCCAATTCTGGACAATCGCACCCCAAGCAAATCTAGGTTTCCTTAACCGGTGGGTAGCAATAGTGTACCAACATGAAAGTAGACTTGATTGTGTGCCAACAAAGTGTGACTTTCATGCAATTCATAAGAATATTAAGAACAAGCCAACACAATGATAACAAAAAACACATAAAAATAGGTGGATCTAGAAATATCACAAAATAAACATCAACGCATGAATACAAATATAGTCCCCAAGCTAGATACCTACTCCTTAAGCATTGAGCCCAAGTATTTCGTTGCATAATACACTTTTAGGCAAAAGAAAAATAAAATGATGAAAAGAAAAGAAGCAAGAGAGATGTTAGAGTGTTTTCTCTCTCTAGCCACCTACAAAGATAAAAAAAATGAGCATAAACTTCAACACTAACAGAAAAAAGTCCATATATATAGCAGTACAGATTTGGGCATAAAAATAGTCCCAAAAAGTAGCCAAAAATTTGGAGCGGGCGGCCAGTGGAGTCCTCATTTTCTTGTTTCTAATCTGCGCCATGCGTCGTTTCACACGCCTCATCAGCTCAAACCTTGTCTTGCTCAGTACTTCGGCGCGCCCCTCATCATTCTTCACACCCTGAGGGCTGGTGTTGACATTTATGACTTGAAACGGTCCAAGATGTGTAAAACGGAATGTCCCGCTCCTATAATTCGATACCGGATTTTGGCACGGACCATGATAGGTGATACGGTTTGTACGAAGTCCCCATGACACAGGGCGTGCTGGCTGGTGCGGTTCGTGCTAGATTTCTGTGTACGCCAAACATGTGCGGTCTGCTCCAGCTGTGGCTGGTTTGCATGGCTAACTTTTTTGCTCAGTTATGGGTGAACCGCTCCAGGGTATCGGCGGAGCGACAAAGTGGTGGAACAAGAAAACAACAGGATAGGGAACGAGCTGAGATAGTGGTGGCGGAACGACAGAGCTGCAGAAACAAGGTGAGAAATTTAAGATTTTGGTGCAAAATTTATGTTGCTTTTTCTTCTTATTTTTTTATTCCTAATTAATGTTTTGATGTTTGAAAGAAATGATATTGCTGCTCGGGCCGGCGAGGCAGTGCTAAGGTGGCTTAATGTGTTTGAAGATGAAGAAGAAGAAATTTAGGGGTAGAATGGTCATTGTAATTTAAGTTTTAAGTCTAGAGTTATTTATATCTTTTTAGATTTTCTCAACACCTAACTTCATTGAGTTAAAGCCAAAATTGAGCAAAATGGGTATAACTGCACAATTTTACAAAAACAAATTTAGGGTTAATTTCACACATTCAAGTTTTACAAGTTCATATCTGTTCTATAAAAATTTAATAGGGTTAGTTTTGCACTTTACCCAAAATATAAATTTTCTGGATTCATTCCCAAGTCTAGCACATAGAAAATTCATAATCATAATTAATTTCCATCCTAATCCTAATCATGCACAAGAAACACAAACATGATTGATAATTAATGGCAATAAATAGAACATATCTGAATCTCACAAGTAAATGCTAAACATGATTTCCAATTGTTCCTAAGCACTAATCGAGCCCAGTTTTAATAAAAACAAGAACAAAACTACAATAATCCATAAGAAACATGATATAAATGAAAAGAAATAAATGTAGAAAATGAGTTTTCCCTCAGGTTCAACCTCATACCCAAAAGATAAAAAGGTGCATTTATAGAAGAGATCAAGAGAAGGCTAAAAAGCACCAGCCAACCCTAATGTCTCTGGTCATCGCGGACCGTGCATATATGCACGATCCGTGATATGAATGTAATTACTACTTCTGGACTGCAATCTCAATTTCACGAATCGTGTACATTCGCACTATGGAGGTTGAATTTATCCCTTGGCCAAGAACTAAGAATTGGACCTTGCAAATTTGCATGATCCGCGACCTAGGTTTCTCAATATTCCTTGCTACAGGAGCTGACCTTTCTGGAAGCAGGTTCTTAATTACCTTGTTAATCTTCTAATTTTTTTTATTCCTCGCATGATGAAGGTGACCTTGCTACAGGTTCTTAATTACCCATCTTCTACAAAATCTTTCTTTTACCACTTTGGAGGTGACCTTTATTCTACCACTTTTGCAAGTTCCCTTCACTTCACTTCCAAAATTCAATCCTTTACCCGATCCTGGAAGGAATTATCTTAAAAGTAAAAACTTCACAAATAAAGGGGTTAGGATGCAATATGATGTGATGTGATCCTAATCCACTTAATGGTAAAGTATCCAACTCTCTAAAGAAAAACCTACAATCTGTTACAAATATGAGTTTCGTATATACTTAAAAGGGAGTATAAAATGAGCATATCACCGTAGGAGGTTTAACCCTTGGTGATAGACTAGTGGCATCCTAAAGCGGATCCTCTCTGCAATCTGAATGGAAATGGATTTTAACTTTCCCTCTCTTATAGTTCCCACTGATGATTCTATCGAACAAGGCACTTGGTTTTTGGCAATTGAGTCCTACTAGCCATGCCAATTGATGCATGTCAAACCATAATCTTAATAGCCAAACCTTGCTTCAAAGCATCAATCTGGCCTGGAAAAGTAAACTCCCCGTGGATGGGTAGGTGAGAAAAATTTGATGGTAAAGTAAGACAAAAATTATCGGACCTGCGTATTAAGAATTGAATGAAAATAAGGAGGAATACCTTTGTATTTATAGGGGGTTGATCCCTATGATTTCTTGTTATCACGCTTGGTTAAATATTCAATTTCCTTGTAAGAATAGTTGTCCTACCCTAATAGAGTTACCATATATTTGGTATACGATAATTATGCCTAGAATTGAGGTGTAATCCAAAGGTATAATTAGATCTAGAGGTTAACCTTTCGCTATTGGGCTTTAGCCCAACACAGGGTATAATGATGCAGTAATTCCTTTTTAGTAGAGAAAAATCACGAGGCCGGTTGACAAAGCTACACTGGTGCCACTAGTGCATAATAAAGCAATCAAAGGCGGTGAAAGGATCCTTTAGAAGGCATTTTCAGGTGGTCTTCTCTGGCACCACCGCAAATCCAACCCTTCGTTGCATGGTGGTATAAGATCGGCGTAAAAAAATGTGTTGCATAGTGCTTAAACCATCGTAGTATTATTATTTTAACCGCGTTCTTATGTTTCCGATATCAGAAATAGAAGAAATCATCCTGTGAAGAAAATACTTTTGTACAAGAAATTTGTATTTCGTAATGGTTATGCAAGCTCATCGATTCATATTGGATATCGGTAGAGTAGATTTCCAATTTCCGAAACAAATTCGGTTCGAGACACCCAACTGTGTTGGAAGATGATGCGATGTCTGATCACGTGTCAGAATTCAGAAAGCTTGTGAGTCAAAATTTGATTAGACTTTGTGTTTACTGCATTCCTTTACCGGTTGACATTTTAGAATAGTTGTTGCTATAAATTAATTGATTATTTTAATGAGTACATAATTAGAAAGGCAATCGACCCTCTAAATTCTGATATTGCGAGATAACATACGCAATCGGAAATTTCAGCTAATGTATTCTTAAATTCATTTCATTTCAACAATAACCAACACAATTTAGAAGTTTTTGAAACTAATATAGAAATTTTAAGAAAATCTAATTTTAAGAAAATATGAGAAAAAACATTGAAAAATATTAAATGTAGACATGAAATACATTTCAACTTGAATAATTTACTAAACTTGAATGTATTAATGTGGACATGAAGTTCATTTCAAATTTACTAATTAATGTAGACATGAAGTGCATTTCAACTTGAATAAAATATTAAAGTTGAATGTATCTATGTAGACAAAGAAAATGTGACCAAAATTGAATACATAGCAAGCCTTAACGTATTAAAGTAAACAAAGCAAATGTAAATTAAATGTGAAACTACTTAAGGTATTTTTATACCACTAATGTTACTAAAGATTGGTATACGACACATTAATTTGAACAAAATTTAAGTATTTGGTTTAGCTGAAATTCATGAACCTAAATGATGTGGTATTCCCGATCAAGAAAAGTAACAGCTATTCAAAGTAAACTGTCTCTTCCTGCAAAATAGATTTTGGAAGTGATTCTGGGGAAAATACTCTAAAAATAAAGTTAGTACTTTTCCTTCAGAGATCTAGAATTTCTCAGTTTAATCTCACGTCCCTAAGCCATTGTTTTTCTCCTTGTATTTATAGGAAATTGTAGTCGTGGCTCCGCTTTACTAGGATTTAAGGTCCTGGGTTGCATCGTGGTTGAATCATGGTAACTATAATATCGGTTCCCGATTATGTGTTTATCTTGATTCCATCTTTCTTGGTTCATGGATGAGTCCTCTTGGACATGGTTCTGCCTTTATCGGTTCGTGGTTAACATGAACGTTGGTCTGAATCATTGTATATTGTATCTTCATTTATTTGTGGTCAAACATTGGGCTGGGCCCAATGGTCAGCAACCTCTACCTTATGGGATAGGCATACACCATAAGGCCCCCTATCTATAAAGACAAGTAAATATGAAGCGATGACTTCATTCATAGAATCTACGCGAGCTGTTGTTTCGTTAACTTCTGAAGTTGTAATAACGTGTTCAACCTTGATGTAACTAAGATTGTCTTCACGAAGTGTTACTTGCTTCTTGGCTACTAATGCAATTTTGGGTTGGGTTTCCGATTTTGTATTTTGAATTTGACTCATCTCTATATCCATTGTACTTGTAACAAACTTAGTCGTTTGATATATTGTTTCATTTAACCAAGATTTCCTCCTCTTTATTCATTGTATCATTCCAAAATTTCCTCTCTTGAGTTTATATTTTCCCCCTTTACAAGTAATTCGATTTTGTTGACTTAATTTTGTCCTCATTTAGTGTTCTATATCTTCCCATATACCGTCGGCTTCTCGTATTCCTAAAACGGTAAGTAACTTTTTGTCAGACATTCATCATCATTTCCTTTAGGGTTTGCCTTTTCACTTTCTTAAATTAAATTCATTAACCCTTTTGGATTCCTCATCCTCAACTTGCCTTCTTTATCGTCCCAAATCCGCATCATACATCAACACGTAAGTTCCCTTGTTCTTAATCTCCTCCCTTTCTCAGGAGATTTGTAATAGTTAACTTTCAAGGCATCTCCATTATAATAAAAAAATCTCAATATTTATTTAGGAGTTCTCCAATTGCTTTTTTTTTTTTTTATCTTTTTTGTTTTTCTTCTCCGCATGTATTATGTGTTTCTTTTCCTGTGTTTTTACCGGAATATAACTTTTTGCATTCTGTGACTCTGATTGATAGTGTTTTTGTTTAAATTTTAGGAATTATGTCTGCCTCAATATTTATCCCTATTGTTGGTGAATCCTTCGTAAACGATGTACTAGTTGACGATGTCATCTCCGGGAAGGATTCCGACCGTATTACCAGTTCTTCTATCGTCAGTAGTATTTTTTCCGATTGCTACTTGGATAATTTAAAAATAGTTTTCCTTTTTTATCCTCCTATTAGCTTAAGGCCCCTAGTAGTTCAGACAGTGTTTGCACTCCTCCTCCTGGCTTCATCTCTAGCTATCTAAACTATCTCAAATTTGGCTTTCTTTTCCTCTCTCTCTCTCAGCACGTTGTAGATTTACTCTCACATTACCTGGTTATATTATCTCAACTTCACCCTAAGGTTGTATCGATCATTATTGTTTTCTACTATGTGTGCGAGGCTGCTTCAATTCCTTTTTTCAATTGACTTATTCGGTAGCCTTTATCAGATTCGCAAGGTGAAAAATTCATCTAAATATTTCAACCTTTATCTAGTCATTCCTAATGTGGAGTTTGTCAGTGGATTTTCTAATAATTGTGGTGTATGGCGTAAAATTAATTCCTTCTTAAAACTTGGTAAGGGAAGTGAACCAGCTTTGCCAGTTTGGAACAATAATGTTCCCAATTCCAAATTTCCCAAGGCAGGGTTTCACCTTAATGCTGACTCTGAGGTTATAATAACACTCATGAACATTTGATATGTGTTCATCATGCCAATTCTAAGAGGGAATGTGTTTGTTTGTTTATCGTTATCTTATCATTTTCCCTTGTCCTAGTTTTTTTTCTCTTACTTCCCGTTGTTCTATTATCTCTCCGTGTTCATCTAATTTGTTTTGTACACTGGACTGTAGATATGGATTTAGTGAATAGTTCGGTTGAGAAGACATTCTTTTCTGATGATGAAAATAAAGAGCCCGAACCTCCGCCTACACAAACCCACGACAACACTGCAACTATTGTCTCATAGGAGAATGTACTGAAGGAAATTCTCAGATAATAACTATGGAGGTTATAGCTAATGAAGGTGGAAAGATAGCTACTAGCAATGCTACTGATACTTCTCAAAGAAGAAGGAAAAATGATCGAAATGGTGGATCCTTAAAAACCTTCGAGCCCCCTGATAAAAGGGGGCGTACTGGCTAATTTCATCTCAAACTTCCACCGCGAAGCCATAACTTAATGATAGAGGGAACTATTTTTCCACTCTATCTAAACTTTTGCTCCGTGAGATAATGGTCGCGGTATGTCTGTTAAGAGTTTTAAAATTAAATTTGATTTGATTCGGTGTTTCTATACTATAATGTCTAACTATTATATTTGTTTGCATATTTTTATCATCAGGTTGGTGAAGGTCTTCAGCTTTAGAGAACGGGTTTCACAATTCACTAAGGGAGACAACTCGCTCCTTGAAAAATGCCAGGCCAGTGAAGAGAAGGGCAAAGCTTAGAATGTCTCTCTTCAAGCTGCTGAAGAGCGTGTACGCTTTGTTAAGGAACATGCCTTAGCCGCTGAGAAGGAAGCCAATTAGCTGTGTTCCAAACTAGTGGAGATGCGGACGAATGGTCCTGCTTCACCTGGGTACCCTAAAGTCCTTGTTGATAGACTAGTGAAGACGAAGTATTTCTACAATATATTTGACAAAGTTACTACATGCACTTGCAACATTAGGTAATGTGAGGCTTTGGTCAAACTATGAGAACTAAACCACACTTTGAAAGCTAAAAAACTGCTTAAACTAGCTAAGTCTAACGTAATGTCGGAGAAACAGAAGATTGTGCTTAAAGAGGGTTTCATTTGCAGTATTTCTGATGGTGGTCATCCTTATGCCTTGTTGCCCCACCGTTGGTCTCCCTTCTTTGCCCTCTGTCACTGAGCTGAAAAATTGTGAAGTTGATTATCATGAAGGTCTTTGATTCGGTTCTCGTGTTCCTAGGTTTCCTTCTTATCTTGATGCTAATGTGAACGTTGAGCCCAATGTGAACACTGAGGCCAATGCGGACACTAGGGCCTTTACTAAGCATGCGAACAAGGAGGATTTTGCTCTCGTTGTCCAGCATTTCTCCGGTTCTCCCTCTAATGTTAATTGATCCTAATGCTATGGAATTTGATATATTTTAGTTGTAATTCGTAACAATACTATAATGTATGTTTACATTGCTTTAAGCATTATGGATATTATTTTTGCATCGCCATTCTAATTTTTCAACTTGTCATCATATTTATTTACATGCAAGCTTTGATATTTTGGTTGATCATAAGTTCTTGAAACGTATAGCCCTTCTAATTTTTAGTTGTGATCTAATGTTCATTTTCCTCATCGTCTTGGGTTTTTCTCTCATCATTCATATTTCCCCATTAAGCTGATTTAAGTTAATATATATTTATCTAAGGAATGTCTTGAGCTTGTTTCTACTGATCGCTTCTCTACTTTGGAATCTATTCCATTGTGTATTGGGAGGAAAATTTCTACTTTCTCATCATCTCCATTTTCTACGGCATGCCCTTGTAGCAAGTTTTTACCCAAAGGTTACAATATTGATTCTTTGGACAAGGATATAGTTTGTAGCTTGATCAATATTGAATCTGTCAGCATATACATATGTTCGCTCAACCTTCCTATTCGTGTGCGGGAATGGGCGCTATCGTTAGGTATTCATTTGAAGCATATGCTACTAAGTATTAATGTCCTTGAAGTTAAGTGGAAAGAAACTTTGAAGGATACTAAAGATTCTGTTCGTGAATTTTGTACTGAACAAAACAACCTTATTTAGAGCCAATAGTTGAGCATGGTTAGGATTCTTAGTCAGCAAGAAGAGTCTATGAATTTTGCTGCAAGCAAGACCAGCGAAGCTCATCAAAAGACCTTGACTATCGATAAGCCCTATTCTCGCTTCGACAATTTGTTAAATCGATTGCAGAAAAATGGGAATGAGTGTGATAACCTTTTTTTCCTCTTCTGCTGGGTGGCAGCGTATATTTCATGAATAGTTCGTTATAAGTACTCAGCTACGTAGTGAGAATGACTAGCTTCGTGTTACCTGTAACCGTTTTGTCTCGTGTGTGCACCAGCTTGAACAAGCTTGTGTGGATTTCAAAAATATGCTCCAAGCCCTTCCACCATAATCTTATGGTCGCGATGGTCGCGGATACCTGACTATGAATATTGGTGGGTAAAGGATTCATTTATCTGAGTTGTTAGGTCGCATATTCGCCAACTACAGGACGAAGTGCAAAACTTGATGGCTACAAACAAGAATTATCAAGATACTGTTGATGTTATGAGTATGCAGCTTGAACCCGAGGAATTTGGCCCTATAACTCAATTTAAGGCGTAATATGCAATGTATCTTGGTCATATTGAGTGAAGGGGTCTAATGCGACATCCTGCCTACTTATATATGAAATGGAGGTATGAACATATTCTGGATGAGGAGCGTAAGGCTGAGCAATCTCTTCGTGAGGCTAAGCAACCTCATCATCGTGGAGGTTCTTCCTTATCTCGATCATCTCATGCGCTAAGAAGCAGATAGTTTTTTTTGTTTTATTTGATGTACTAGCTTATTTGTTTGGAATGTTTCAAGTAATACTTCTGTTTTATATTGACTTGTATCATGGAATTTGGTTCTTTCATTTTGGATTAACATAAAGTGTTATGTTTTTTGCATTTGCCCTTGTTTGCCTATATGTTTGTCTAAGAGGTCTATTGCTTTCGTTATTAAGGTCATAAACCTCTATCATACGAAGATGCATGGTTTATTGTTTGTTTCTGTTGTTGATTTTTTGGGAACATTTTCCATTTTTTGCAAGATATATGGCTTGGATAATTAAGAGTTTGCATTGCGCAAACCTGCAAGATCTATCACTTGCCTTTGTCGTTATCTTTGTAGGAATATCTGCCTTTTCACAAGATCTATGGATTTCTTAGTTATGTTTACAAATTTTCAAGATCTATAGCTTGCGTACTTGAGAGCTTGTATTGTGTAAACTGTAAGATCTATTGCTTTCTTACGTCACTGTTTTTGTAGGCATGTCTACATTTGTGCAAGATCTATGGTTTTCAAAAGTAAGGTCGCGAAGTTGCAAGATCTATAGCTTAGAAAATCAAAAGGTTGGTGTAAGTAAAGGACATGGAAAGTGATTTGCCTCGAAAGACACTTTTAGATGTTTATAATGTACGACGGCAATAATATCGCTTTCCAAGGTAAACAAACATGTGAACATCACCAACGATCATCTCATTACTCCAATACAACTGGATTTTTCCCATCCTCTATGTTGGATCAACACATAAAAAATTCTTAGGTTGATCACATTCCAAGTGTTGGGGATGCTACTACCATCCAATCTTTGTAACTCATAGCAGTTAGATCAGTGCACTTTAACTATCTTTAATAGTCATTCCCATTTTGGGCTTAACTTTCCTTTTTCTTCTGCCATGATTGCTTTATTTTTCCTTAACACAAGATCACCAATTCAAAATTGTGTCTCTTCGACTTTATGATTGTACACTCTAGCCATCTTTTCTTTGTACTTTGCATCTGTGATCATTGCCCATTATCTTTTCTCTTTAAGTTCATCTAAATCCAACCTCACCATATCGAGATTATCGCCCTCCTTATATTATTTTACTCAAATGCTTGAGTTCCCAATTTCCACTGGTATTACTGCCTCATTACCATAGACTAGACTATATGGTGTTTCTCTCGTTGGTTGTCGACAGTTGTTCTGTATCACAATAGGGTACTAGGTATCTCGTTTATTAAACTAGTTTGATTTCCTTCCCATCTTTTTTGGATACCCTGAACTATCGTCCAGCTGGTTAATTCCACTTGACCATTTTCTTGAGGGTGAGCTGCAGATGTGAACTTTTGCTCAATCCCTGAGATGGAGCACCATTCAGTATAAGTCCCACTTGTGAATTGTGTGCCATTGTCTGTGAGAATAGTTGGTGGCACCCTGAAGCGACACACTATATTCTGCCAAATAACTTTCTGGTTACTTATGCTGTGACTCTTCCCAGTGGCTTTTCTTCTACCCATTTCGTGAAGTAGTTAATTGTCACAATTAGAAATCTTGCATTACCAGCACCTGTTAGAAATGGTTCAACTAGGTCAATTCTCCATTTATCGAATAACTAAGCTCCATATATTCCCGTTAAAGTAGCATGTGGTATATGCGATATCAGAGCATTGATCTGGAAAATTTTTGCACTTTAGCACGAAATTGTACGCATCGTTGAACATAGTTGGTCAATAGTAACTTGCCTGAATTATCTTATTCGCAATTGTTCTTGACACTTGATGTGTTCCACATAATATTTCATGTACTTCTTTCAAATTTTCCTCTGCTTGTTATGGTCCTACATAGTTTATCCATGGAGATAAGAAACCTTTCTTGTATAAGATTCCTCCTTCATAAACGTAGTTGTGAGATCGTAATTACAACTTTTGGCTTTTATCTTGTCTGTTGGAAACTTTCTCCTTACAAAGTAATCTATTAACGATGTCATCCAGTGTACTTCTTCTGTCTGGCCTATTCACTGGAACGTCTTCCACTTTCACATCCGTGTGTCCAATCAATTAATTGAATACATCTATCGCCAGCTTGCTCAAGTCATCTACCTTTGTGTTTTCACCCCGTGTTACATGTTGAATATCAAAGTATTCAAGTTGTGAAATGAGCTGAAAAACTCTTCTTAAATACTTTATCAACTACTCTTCTCTCACTTCGTAATCTTCCCATACTTGCTGGACCACTATCTATGAATAATTAAAGCCCCTAAAACTTTTGACCTTCATTCCGACTGTAAGGTCTAGGCCACATATTAATGCCTTATATCCAGCTTCATTGTTGGTGAGTGCAAAGTCGAAGGAAAGTGAATATATATGCTCCCCACCATCTAGATTGACCAGTATTAGTCCTGAGTCACAACCTTCTTTGCTAGATGCTCTATCAACGAATAATATACACACAATGTCTACCCACTTGAATTTTTCTTTATCTATTCTAAGATTTTTTTTGAATGTTCGCCTCTCGTGCATCTACACTTGTCATCTCCACAATGAAATCTACTAAGGCTTGTGCCTTGATTGCAATTTGCGGTTGGAACTGATTCTCATATTGGTCCAATTCAAGAGCCCACTTGGTCATTCTTAGCTTTCTAGGAATTATTTGATAGTGAGTCGGTTGATCTATGTATCGATATGATTACTCTTTTGGGAGCCTCACTAGCGATGTCTTCTTCGTAATCAACAAGTACTATCGCTACGGCTTGGTTCTTGGGCATAGAGCCCTAGCGACAGCACTTTTCAGGATCAACCTTCTGTGTGTTCCCTACGGCTTGGTTCTTGGGCATAGAGCTCCTTGCTTTGTTTGCTTCGGTGTATCGGTTTTCTCTATCTTCTCTTTTGTAATGGTGGGTGGTCGTCTCCGTACCTCTCAAAGATACTATTTTTAAACCCAATATGCTTACTAAATACAACTAAGTAGATCGTTGGCAAGTCGGGGTCGTCCACAAAGAAGAGGGATTTTCCTAAGGGTTCATACAATTAGGAGTGGATACAAGCCTA
>JAULKM010029284.1:0-13752 GCA_032355605.1 Rubia tinctorum | reverse complement strand
TGGGCGAGATTTCCATTTGAATTAAAGATCCAATATTCCGCAATCCAGAGTCTTCGCAAGGAGATTCATATCAGTTTTCTTTCTTCTCCTGTCGGCACGTTCCACCCTACTGAAGTTTCAAAATCTTCTCATTAACTTATCAATTATCGTTAGAAGGTTGAGAGTATAATCTCTCAGTAGAAACTCGTGTCTTAAACCATTCACGAACGTGTTTAGCATGAAGATTCGCTTCATCATTGAATCTTTCCCAATACTCAGACAGAGTCTCTCCTAATTTTTGTCTGATAGGTAACATCTCCGATCTGGTTTTCTGGAACTTCCTTGTCTGCATGAAGGGTGCTAGGAACTTCTGCTCCACCTGGCTGAAACTGCCAATGGTCTCATTCTCTAGGTTCTTGAACCAAACCCTTGTCACTTTTGTAAGGTTTGTCGCAAATACCTTGCACCATATGACTTGTGGGATCGCAAATGCAGCCATGTTAGTGGAGAATGTATGCAAACGGCCCTCTGGTTCGGTCTCGCCATTGTACTATCCCAGGTTCTGTTTACAGTTGGATCCTCTTCGTGAATAGGGTGCCCCTTTCCCCCTCTCCGGGTGGTAATTTTTCTTTCTCGGGCTTTCTCCAGTCCATCTCTCCCCTTTTTGTGGACTCGTCCTCAGCCACCATTCAGAAGCGCTCCGCTCTCTCTGACTCAGTCTTTTTTTAGAGATAGGACTACAAACTTCTTACTTCTTGACATGCCGCGGCTATCTTTCCCCTCGCATTCCTTCCGTTGGGAGCTGGCTTCTTAGTCCTCTGAATTACAATAGCGTCGTCGGCTTCATGTTCAATATTCGTTCTCCCTGGCTCTCCACCTCCATGGCCTTCTCCATATTCACCATCTATTTCAACTTAATCACCATCTTCTTCTGTGAGGCCAAGATAGTCTGCAGGATTTCTGAGTTGTCAGCCAGCTTGGCAATGTTCCGTAGCTGGTTTCTTTCTCTCATCGGCGTGAGAGTGGGCTCTTCTTCTGAGTGCGTGACATCCAGTATCAGGACTTTGTTGAAAAGATCTTCAATTGCTGGTTGTTCTTCCATCGTGTTTTTGTCCGAGCTGCATGGATGCTATGAATAAAGTGATCCCCACAGACGGCGCCAATGTTAATTCTTTATTTGGTTGTAGTGTGGGTCACGATCCCAACTCCCGTAGCTTGACAGAAAACCTACAAGGCAGAGAGAGAAGGGTCAGACAGGCCAACATAGAGTCGTGCCTGCTTCGACGATCAAGTCAGTAAATTGAGCTATTATAGGGTTTCTATGGTAGTGTTTCTGAGAAGTAGGATCAGTGATCATACCTTTCCGGCGTTGCATCCCTAGGTATATAAGTTGGTGGCTTGATATGACTAGAGTTGTCTATCATTCCCTGTCCTTTGGTCCCTTGTGTCAGTCCCACGTTCTCCGTCAAAATGAGAACTGAGTCGTCTGGGCTTCAGCTTGGGTTTGGGCCTTTCGGCCCATGCTTTATTCTAGGACAAGCTAAAATAGAAACTATGCTAAAACTCGTGGGATGAAAGGAGTATATAATAATTATTATTTATATGCACATATCTAACCTAAAATATATTCATGTAAAATTTTTAAATTTTTTAATATTAAAGTTATTATAATAAAGTTGATTTTAGATGTTTTTAGAGATATATGTGGGTCAGTACACTAAGAACCCAATTTTTAGAGATAGAGAAGCGAGCTATTAAAAAAAATAAGAACACAGGCGTCAGAGAAGAAGTCCAATTGGCCTACTGGCCAAAGAGGAGGAGAAATAGACGAATGGTTGTCCCAGAGTCGCAACCTGCTGGGACTAACCAAGTCAAAACCTCGATCAGGAAAATCCTGGCCGCTACCATGGTGGGGGAACCTAACGCAAGAATTGTTGGATCCTCACGACATCTAGAGGCAAACGTTGAGCCTTGGCTAAGGGTTGTCAGTGCACCAGGACCCTCAGTGGATCCGCGTGACTGAATGGATAGACAGTTCATGGATGCCACAACAGACACTCAAGACGGCACCTATGACAGGTTGGGCAGGCTAACTCGTCCCCTGTACACCCAGTATCTCGTGCCCAAATGGATCTAGCAGGAACGATGTAGGCTCTTGCGGAAGTGGGACATCAAGTAAAACCAATTTGAATGCCGCTTTTGGCATCGATGTGACCACCTGTGAATTTTCCTCCCTTGGAGGCTGATAATGTATGGGCCAGAGCTGCCCAATAGGTATCAAAAAGTGTAAATGAAGGACCTACTCTCCAGGGACGCTGTCTGTCTAGCAAGGCCGCTACCTGGGATAGAAATGAAGCAGGTATGACACGTGGATAATGATGGGTTAGCTCAAGTCCCATCAACAACCAAATCGCGTATAACAAGGAAGAGTGTTAGACATGAGGTAAGATTTCTTGAATCAGCTTACTATTCACTTGGATACTCCTCTCATGACTCCCATGGCTAACAGTATCGTCAGAGCAGACACGACCCTGGGGCTTTCTACCTGACTTTTCTCTGCTTGTCTTGTAGGTTCACGTGCATATTGGGTTGAAGGAGATCCACATCATATATACTAAAATTTTTGGTAATAACATTGACACCGTCTGTGGGTATTCACAAAAAAACAACATTGAGCATCCACGCAGCTCGAAGAAAATGGAAGCACAGGAACCTAAGAGCCTGTACAACCAGGTGACGATGGAGGACGTAACACAGGGGGATGAGCCTGCCCTGACGTTGACACCGATAGGGGGAGAGGCATCAAATCTGCACGGCGGGGGAATTGTTGAACAACTCAGAGATTCTTCAAACAATAATGGCATCTCAAATAGAGATGATGAACAGGTTAAGAGAAATGGAAGATAAACATCCCCGACGGACAGAGCTTTTCCCAGAGCAACATGGAGATTCTGAAGCGCCTACTGGAAGAGAAAAGGTGTCACGAACGGTCCAAAGCAAAGTGAGAGGGGCAGTAAGAAGCACAATCTCATCGATGAAAAAGAAACCAGGCGGAGTGGAGGAAACAATGGCAGACCACAAATGGAAATAAGGTTATGTGCCACCCCAAAAGAATAGGGAGCAGGCTGGGCAAAATGCACCCTAAGGAGAAACCCACGAAGGACCAGCCAGTCAGACCCAAGCCAGAGGCTCGCCGTTCACCAGGCGGATGCAGTTGTTCACGATAGACCCAAAGCTAAAAATACCAATGAACCCGGGTCAGTACAATGGTGGGGCAGACCAAGAGGACCATCTGCACACTTTTTTGTACCAACATGGCCACTTTTTCGATTTCGCATGCTATATAGTGCAAGGTGTTCGCGACCACACTGACAGCGGCGGCCAGGGTATGGTTAAGGAATTTGGAGGATGAGACGATATACAGTTTCTACCAGCTGGAGAAAAAATTCTTAACCCGCTTCATGCAAAGAAAGAAGTTTCAGAAGACGAGGTCGGAGCTGCTGGTCATTCGGCAGAAGCAGGCAGAAACGCTGTCGGCATACTGGGAGAGGTTCAACGATGAAGCGAACTAGGTAGAGGAAAGGAGCAGGCAGTTCCTCATTGACCCTTTGTGAACGGCCTCAGACACGAGTTGCTGTTGCGAGACTTCACTCTGGACCCACCAACCACTGTTGATGAGTTGATGAGGAGAGTGGGAAATTTCCACGGGGCAAACTTGGCTGATAAAAGGAGAAGGGATGCATTGGGAGGCCATAGTCAGCGTAGGCCGACAAGGATAGCTCAGTGGGAAGGATGAAGAAAATAGGGGTTAATCGAACAGGGAAAAGACCGATGTCCGGAAGGTTCAATATGTCAGAGAGAGCATTCATCCCACTGATCAAAATCCCCAGGGAGATTTTTGCCTTGTGCTTAGGAAATGACATCTTGGATGTCCCGCCTAAGATGAGGATGCCACCAAGAAGGAGAGACAAGTCTCAGTTTTGTGATTACCATGATGACGATGGCCATGACACGAATAACTGCATTCATCTAAGGAACAACATAGAGAATTCAGCGCAAAGAGGAGATCTAGCGCATCTAGAGAAGAGCGCGAAAGAGCATAACATGGCCATCTACCAAGGCAAGAATAAGTATGGAGGATATGGCAAACAACAGGATAATCGGGGTAGGAAAAAGAGCCCCGACATGGAGCGAAGATGAGACAAAGGAAAGGAGGTGGCCAGAGTTGAGAAAGTTGACAAGCCTAAAAAAGATAGAGAGAACACCCCCGACGAAAGGGAAAGAGCAGCCGCCATGGTGACAGACATATACGCCATCATAAGCGGGAGTACAGGGGGAAAGACTGAATCCCAACGAAAGGTGTGTTGCAGAAAAACCCCATGACCGACACCAGAGGAGAAGAAACTGGGAGCAAACGAAGCAATAACATTCGATGATAGTGACCCGATACCGGATAGGTCGGCAGGGGCAGGCGCAGTAGTGATTACAGTCAGGATAATGGATAAGAGGATTCACCGGGCATACGTCGATGGAGGAAGCTCTGCGAAAGTCATGTACTGGGACTGTTTCAAGAAGCTGGACGAGAATACCAAGGGGAAGTTAAAGCAAACGAACACCTCACTGGTGGATTTTGCAGATAGAACGGTATGGTCGGAAAGAACCATACTCCTCCCCGTGACGGTGGGAGAAGGCGAAAGAAGTAAGACGATGGACATGGAGTTCATAGTTGTAAAGGAAAACAACCCCTACAATTTGATATTGGGCAGGGCGGTGTTAGCATTGCTCAAGGGCATAGTGTCGACCCTGCACCTTTTGTTGAAATTCCCGACCAGAGGGGGGATAACAACGGTAAAGGGGGATCAACAAAGAGCCAAGGAATGCCACATGATCGCACTCCACAAGAGGAAGCGAGGTGATGAAAGCAGAGGCAGTGAGACGCAGATTAGCAAGACAAAGCCTGTCAGATTAATCATGGTGGAAATAAAGAAAATGACCCAATGAAGCAGGGCGCGGAGGTGGAAATAATGGTTTTGAATGAAGGCCGGTCGGTGCAGGTAGGGATTGACCTCCCGTCTCGGGTGAAGGACCAACTGATAAAGGTCCCAGAGGAAAATGGGTGAGCTTTTTCCTGGAAGATGGAGGATATGACGGGGGTGTCGGAGGATGTGGGCTGTCATGAGCTAAAGATGGACCCATCTTGCAGACCAGTCAAGTATAAATGGAGGATATTATGCAGAGAGAGAAATGAAGCGGTCAACAAAGAAGTGGACCAGCTAGTGACAACGGGGATCCTGGAAGAAGTACCTTACCCAACATAGCTGGAAAACCCAGTGTCAGTCAAGAAAGCGGACGACATTTGGAGGATGTATGTAGATTACACAGACCTGCACAAGGACTGCCCGAAGGATTACTACCCCTTGCCGGTTATTGACCAAAAGGTAGACTCTCTTACCAACTATCCAATTAAATGTTTCCTGCATGCATACAAGGGATACCACCAGATTCCCATGTTGGAAAGTGATGTGGAGATAACTTCTTTCATCACGGAGAAAGGGTTTTCGATTATCAAATAATGCCCTTTGTCTTGAGAAATTCCGGGGCAACATATCGAAGGGTGGTGGACAAAGTATTCCAAAAACAGATTGGGAGGAACCTGGAGGTGTATTTGGATGACATGGTGATAAAAAGCAGCCAATACAAGGCTTTCATAGAGGATGTTAGGGAGACTATATTGCAGTTCAGGAAGACTGGGATGAAGCTGAACCTGGCCAAATACCAATTTGGAGTTGGGGTAGGAAAGTTCCCGGGGAACATGGTGTCAAACGAGGGCCTGCAGGCGAACCCCAAAAAGATAAGGGCAATTCTAGAAATGAAACTGCCGAGCATGGTGAAAGAAGTTTAGAGTTTAAACGGGAAGTTAGCTGCTATGAACCATTTTATATCGCGAGCGGCTGAAGGGGCACTCCCATTTTTCGAAACTCTGAAAGGATGTGTGGACAAAACGGGAACGGTGCAATGGGGGGAGCCTCAGGAGAAGGCATTCAAAGAATTGAAGACATATCTGAAGGATCTGCCCACGCTGACTAGTCCAAGGAAGGGGGAAACCCTATACTTGTATGTGGCAGCGAGCGATGAGGTCGTGAGCGGGGCACTATTTAGGGAAGAAAACAAGGTACAGAGATCAGTGTAATTTGGTAGCAGGGCCCTGGACAGAGGTATACGAGTTAAGAGAAGCTAGCCTTAGCCCTGTGTTATGTAGCGAGAAGACCGAGGCATTACTTTCAAGCGCATCATGTGGTGGTCTTGACGAACCAACCGCTCAAAGCAATATTGACAAAGCCAGAAAGTTCAGGGAGGTTAATGAAGTGGGCAGTGGAGTTAGGAGAGCATGTCATCGAGTACGCCTCGAGAAGAGCAATTAAGGGGAAAGTGATGACAAACTTCTTGGTAGAAATGCCAAAGGAGAAGAAGATGAAAGAGGCTACAGCAGAAGTTGAGCCTCAACCTGTGAGCTGGGGCGAGAAGATGGACACAAACGTATGGAAGCTGTACGTGGATGGGGCATCTGGAGTAGATGGAGCAGGTACGAGACTAGTAATATCGGACCAGAAGGAGTGGAATCAACCTATGCCTTATGATTCAAGTTCCCGGTCTCCAACAGTGAAGCTGAGTATGAAGCTCTTATTGCGAGCATGGAGATAGCAAGGAAGCTGGGGGCTAAGAGGCTGCAGGCCTATGGAGATTCGATGCTGGTAGCCAACCAGTATAATGGACAGTGCACAGCTAGGGAACCGGCGATGATGAAGTACATGGACAAGGTAAAATGTTTGGTGGCCGAGTTTGAAGAATTTTATATCACCAGGGTCCCAAGGTCTCATACTATGACAGCGGATGCATTGAACAAGCTGGCCTCCTCGACTCATGCACATCTGACAGACACGGTGCTAGTCGAGAAGCTGGAATGCAGGTCGACAGACACGAAACTGACAGCGATGATACAAGGACCAACGATTGATTGGATGACACCCATTCGCAATTACCTGGAGTGTGAAGAACTGTCGGCCAGGGAAAATGAGGCGAGAACGATAAGGAGAAAGTCGTTGCAATGTTCCGTCAGGAACGGGTTGCTTTACAAGAGGGGTTATATGGATCCGTGGCTAAGATGTGCAGGCCCAGATATGGCAGAATTAATTCTCAGGGAAATTCATGAAGAAAGCCACGGCAGCCATCAGAGAGCAAGGATGATGGTGCTGCGAGCAGTAAGAGCAGGATACCATTGGCTAACTATGAGAGCAGATTCTGAGAAAAAGGCCAAAGAATGCGTCAGATTCCAGAAACACGCAAAAATGGAGAAGCTCCCGGCAGAATGAATGGCCAGCATCAAGTCGCCATGGCCCTTCACAAAGTGGGGGATCGATATCGCAGGGCCATTCCCGAAAGCTATAGGCAAGAAGAGATTTTTAATTGTGGCAATCAATTATTTTCACTAAATGGGTGGAAACGGAAGTTGTTGCAAGCATTACAGGAAGAAAGATCACAACTTTTCCATGGAGGAGCATAGTTTGCAGATTCAGCATCCCCCAAGTGATTGTGAGTGACAACGGAAAACAGTTATCCCATGAGCCTTTCAAATAATGGTGTGCAGGGTTGAACATAAGACAACAGTTCACGTCTATGGCACACCCGCGGGCAAATGGGTGGACGGAAGTAACAAACAGGATGATTGTTCAGGGGCTGAAAAGGAAACTGGGACAAGCCAAAGGAGAATGGGAGGAAGAACTAATGAGCATACTTTGGGCATACAGGACCACGCTAAGAACAACCACAAGAGAATCCCCATATAGGTTGTGCTTTGGAGTGGAGGCAATAATTCCCCCAGAGTAGCAACACCCAGTAGGAGGGTGGCAGAACCTTTGAGCCAGAAAGAAAATGAAGAAGCTGTCAGAGAAAGTTTGGAAGCCCTGGATGAACTCAGAGAGAGAGCGTCGTTGAAAGAGGTAACATACAAATCCTGGATGGAACAACACTACAACAGCAGAGTCTGGGTGAGAGCCTTGAAAGTGGGATAATGGCATTGAAAAAAAAATGAAGCGAGTCGAGCCCATGGACAGAAGAAGCTGGACGCTGTATAGGAGGTCCCATACAAGGTGATTAAGGTGCTGGGGAAGGGAGCGTACAAACTGGAGATGATGGATAGAAGGATGATTCCGAGGACGTGGAACATGGCAAACATGAGAAGGTACTAAACTTAAAGTGGTTGTAAATATGTGTATTCATGATAATTGCGTTTGGGCTGTTTAATGTGACGGGCAAGCGAGACACGGTCCCTAAAATGATCAAACTTATTCGACTTTTGGGAGGAAGATGATCATGAGGAGACCCCAGTCTACGTTTCCTGCCCTATCTTTTGCGTAAATGTTGATAATGAATGCATGATACAAAAAGGCTAATACAAATTAACGTCCGGCCGCATCCAGCGCCGGACGATGCCCGATTCAGGCTCAAGTTGTCGCGATGGCACTGACTCCCAGTGCAATGTCCAGGCTGAATCTCAAAGGGGTTAAGACAAATGAACGTCCGGCCGCACCCAGCGCCAGAAGATGCCTGATTCAGGCTTAAGTTGCCAGGCTGGCGCTGACTGCCAGTGCAACGTCCAGGATAAATCTCAAACGGGCTAAGATAAATGAACGTCCGGCCGCACCCACGCCGGACGATGCCCGATTCAGGCTCAAGTTGCCGCGCTGGCGCTGACTGCCAGTGCAACATCCAAGTTGAATCTCAAAAGGGCTAAGACAAATGAACGTCCTGCCGCACCCAGCACCGGACGATGCCCGATTCAGGCTCAAGTTTCCGCGTTGGCGCTGATTGCCAACGGAACGTCCAGGATGAATCTCAAAGGAGCTAAGATAAATGAACTTCCGGCTGAACCCAGCGTCGGACGATGCCCGATTCAGGCTCAAGTTACCGGACTGGCTGTCAGCGCAACGTACATGCTGAATCTCAAAGGGGCTAAGATAAATGAACGTCCGGCCGCACCCAGTGCCAGACGATGCCCGATTCAGGCTCAAGTTGCCACACTGGCACTGACTGCCAGCGCAACATTCAGGTTGAATCTCAAAAGGGCTAAGATTAATGAACGTCCGGCCGCACCCAGCGCTGGGCGATGTCCAATTCAGGCTCAAGTTGCCGCACTGACACAATGCGAGACATATCATGAATGAGGCAAGGAAAATAATTTTCTGGCCAATGTCAAGGCCAGGGAAGCACGAATCAGCGGGTAAGGAACTAAGTGCTAGTCCCAACAGCCAGCACAATAAGATAAGGATTGTAAGGAAGCGAAAAATGAAAAAAAAGAAATTAAACGAGAAAAACAAGGAAGTTGTTAAAGGAAAATACAAGCTACAACATTCAGTGTTCCATCCCTCAGCAGGGGAATAAGTTACACGCAAAACAAACAAATGTTCATTCTTTAAAGCTTCGCCGCTTCGCCCTCCTTGTCAGCCCCGTCAACAAACATTGCAGCATCTATTTAACCTTCGCCTTCCATATCGCCTGCACCTCTGGCACCTCCGGCACTGACCTCTTTGTCGTCGCCACCATTCAGCGTCGCCACCCTTCTTGAGGCTACCGGTAGCCCGAGAAGTTTCCTCGATCAGAATCACCGTGTCTTCAACAAGATTTCCAGTCCCATTAGAGGAGTGCGTCCAACTGTTAAGCTCGGCCAATGACATCCCTGGGTGCAACTGGCTGAAGTACTCAGTGAAGCTGTACTCCCGGAAAGGGATAAAGGTATCACCCAGGCCGACTCACAATTGATCTTCATCTTCTGTGCGGGAGTAGAGGTCAATGACCCTCATCAAAGCACCGCTCGGTAGCTCAGAGGCCTTACTACTCCTCACTATGCGGGAATATAGGCTTGGGAAGTCCCGAGTGAAGGCCCACTCCTAAAAGTTTCTCAGCTCAACAACCTTGGCCTCAGTGCGGCTCAAGGAACTGTGCAGAGAGCCAAAAACACCCTTCTCTAGATCAAGATCCAGCTCCATCTCCGCAACACGCCGAGCCTAGGAACATAGGGAGGATAGGCCACGCTTCAGCTGCGACCTCCGCATGCAGGCTATCATTCTCTTCCTGCATGGCCCTAACAAAGAATAGGTGATAGGAGAAGGAAGAAAAGCAAGTAAGCATAGTAAAAACAAGGCAAGTTAGACAAAGAAAGAAACATGGCAAACCTCAAGGGCGGCGACAGCTGACCGATCGACCAGAGAGTTGGTGCCGGCGATATTCAGGGAGCGCTGGCACAGCCAGGCGTTAAAGTACAGAATGGGAAACAGCTGTGAGACCAGTTCTGTCTGCACAGAAGCATGACACAGGGGGCCCGGATTGGACTACCGGGGCAAAAAGCATGAGTAAACGGAGGTGAGAATGAGATGGCTAAAGCAGGCCGGGCAGACAGAGCAAGACCCTATTGGCTGGTCAACGGGGTCTACGGGACCTCCCTCGAGGCGAGGGCGCTTGGAGGCAAGCTGGAACCTGCACCACTTCTTTGTCCCCTCCGCTGCAGCCTGCGGGAGGTCCTTTTCAGAGAGGGCTCGTCATTACGAGCATTATTTTTGGAGACATCCATCGCCTCTACTTGCTGATCAACGATGTCAGTTGCGTTATCGGCTTGAGAAACTGGGAGGCTGCTCCCAGCCGGGCGAGGGAGTCTTGACAGATTCCCGAGAAGGCATCCTCGTGTGCTCTTGACACCTGTGACATTCTTTGGCCATTTTTTCCAAATCTTCCCTCATGGTTGGCCAGTAGAATCCTGCCCTTACTGCTCGCACTACCATCGTCCTTGCTCCTTGATGACAGCTACAACTTTCTTCATGCATCTCCCTGAGGATCATGTCTGCCAGCTCGGTTCCTGCGCATCTAAGTCATGGTTCAATGTAACCTCTTTTGTACAATAGCCTGCTCCTCACAACGTACTGTAGAGCTTTTATTTTTACCGTCCTTGCCTCCTTATCATCCACCGACAATCTCTCATGTTCCAGGTAATTGTGAATGGGTATCATCCATTTGGGCATTGACCCCTATATCGCCCCTACTTGACTTACATCAGTTAACCTGCATGCTAGCTCCTCTACCAGTACAATTTTAGTTAAGTGCGCATGAGTTGAGGATGCCATCTTGCTCAAAGCGTCGGCTCTCGTGTTTTGTTACCTCGGGACCCTGGTAATGTCAAACTCTTCAAACTCAGCCACCAAGCTTCTGACCTTATCCATGTACTTCATCATTGTTGGTTCCTTAGCAGCATACTGCCCATTATACTGGTTGGCTACCAGCAACAAGTCCCCGTAGGCCTGCAACTTCTTTGCTCTCAGCTTCCTGGCTATCTCCATGCCTCAAATTAGCACCTCATATTCTACTTTGTCGTTGAAGGCTGGGAATTTGAAGCATAGGACGTTGGGCATAGGTTGATTCCACGCATTCCGGGTTTGATACTACCAGGCCCGCACCTACTCCCTCCACTCCAGAGGCACCGTCTACATACAATTTCCACACATATGTGTCTGCCCACTTGTCTTGACTAGCAGGTTGGGAATCTCCTTCCACTGCTTCCATTTTTTCCTTGGCCATCTCTGCTAGGAAGTCTTCCATTACCTGCCCCTTTATCACCTTTCTCGGGGCATATTCGATGGCATGCTTTACCAGCTCGACTGCCTATTTCATCAATCTCCTTAAGCTTTTCAGTTTGGTCCATATTGCCTTCAACGGCTGATTCGTCAAAACCATCACAGGGTGCGCCTAGAAGTACCGCCTTAGAATTCTCGCTGTGTGGACCAGAACTAAGGCAAGCTTCTCCTGATTTGTGTATCTCTGCTCTGGACCTTGCATGGCTCGACTTACAAAGTACACCTGTCGCTGAAATTTGTTCTCTTCCTTAACGAGTGTGCAACTAACTGCTTTATCACTTGCTGCCACATACAAATATAGGGTTTTCCCCTTCTTTGGACTGGCTAGGGTCGGAATATCCTTCAGATAGGCCTTCAGCTCCTCAAACGCTTTCTCCTGTAGTTCTCCCCACTGTACCATTCCTTTCTTATCCACACATCCCTTTAATGTTTTGAAGAATGGAAGCGCTCTCTCAGCTTCTTGTGACATGAAGAGATTCATAGCTGCCAACTTCCCATTCAGGGTCTATACCTCTTTCACCGTGTTCGGCGATTTCATTTCCAAGATTACCTTTATCTTCTTGGGGTTTGCCTGCAAACCCTCGTTCGACACCATGTGTCCTTGGAACTTTCTTTCTCCCACTCCGAACTGGCACTTGGCTGGGTTTAACTTTATTCTAGTCTCCCTGAATTGCACTAAAGTCTCCCTGACATCTTCCACAAAAGTCTCATACTGGTTGTTTTATATCACCATGTTGTCCACATACATCTCCAAGATCCTTTCGATCAGTTTCTGAAAGACTTTGTCCACCACCCTTTTATATGTGGCTCCGTCATTCCTTAATCCAAAATGCATCATCCAATAACCGAAGGCCCCTTTCTCCGTAATAAAAGTAGTTTTTTCTACATCACTCTCTAGCATGGAGATTTGATGATACCCCTTGTATGCATCAAGAAAACATTTTATTGGGTAGTTAGTAAGGGCGTCAACCTTATGGTCAATGATCTGCAGCGGGTAGTAATCCTTGGGGTAGGCCTTGTTTAGGTTTGTATAGTCTACGCATATCCTCCGGCTATCATCTGTCTTTTTCACCAGTACCAGGTTAGCCAGTTAAGTTGGGTAGGGGATATCTTTCAAGATCCCCGCTGCAACCAGCTGGCTCACCTCCTTGTTGACAACTTCATTTATCTCTCTTCAAAGTATCATATGCTTTTACTTGACTGGCTTGTAAGAAGGATCCACTTTCACCTCGTGGAAGCTGACATCTTTTGATACCCCTGTCATGTCTTTCGGTCTCCAGGAAAAGGCTCGGTTATTCTCCTCCCGAACCTTTACCAGCTCTTTTTTCCATTTCAGGTGGGAGAGAGGTTCCCACATGCACTGACCAACTTCCTTTTAATTTTAATGTTTCTACTTCTGCGCTAAGCTTCGATGGGTCATTTCTCCCCGTGATTAACCTGACAGGTCTTGCCTTGTTGACCCGTACTCCGTGGCTCCCGTTTCCATACTATTGTTTCCTCTTGCTGAGTGCAATCCTGTGGCACTCTCTAGCTCTATGCTGGTCTATACTCACCGTGGATATCCCTTCCCTAGTTGAGAATTTTAACAGGAGGTTCAGGGTCGACACTATGCCTTTAAGCAATGCTAACGCTAGCCTGCCCAATATCAGGTTGTATGGGTTGTTTCCCTTCACAACTATGAACTCCATGTCCACGGTTTTACTTCTTTCACCTTCTCACACCATCACCGGGAGGAGTATGGCGCCTTCAGGCCAAACCGCTATATCTGCAAAATCCACAAGTAGGATATTCATCCATTCTAACTTCCTCGTGTAATTCTCATTCAGTTTTTCAAAGCAGTGCCAATACATGACTTCTGCAGAGCTTCCACTGTCCAAATATATGCGATGAATCATTCTTTCAATCACCCTAACTATTATCACCACCACATCTCCGCCAGCCGGCCTGTTCGATATCAGATCATGATGAGACGTCAAATGCATGTATTTTCTGAAGCATTTAACGTCTCTTTTGAAGTATTTTTGTTGGAAGATTGCTAGATTTAGGTAGGTTTACATCATAAGGGGTTTAGATAACCGTTTTCGGTTTTTGTATC
>JAULKM010029273.1:0-13752 GCA_032355605.1 Rubia tinctorum | reverse complement strand
TCAGAAATAAATTCTGAAACAAAGCATCTCTCCAACACTTGCGATGTACCATTCTCATACAATGCATATTTCCACATTCAATGTACCGTAGTTATCAGAAATGAATTATGAAACAACGCATCTTTCCACTCCAGAATAAGACAGGTTTGTCATCAAAATTCCGACCAACATAATTCAAAACTTATCCAAAAACAGTAAGCTCATAGAAAGTTAATACAAGTGTGCACTCCGCACCACCAAACTTGTTTGAACACCCCGAGCTCACAACTACTCGAATCCAATCATACTAAAATAACTTGTGTTTCTTAAAACACCAACATCTTTGTCCCCTAAGATGTGAAAATCTTGAAATCTGACATTATAAACCACACATAAAATGAACCTAAGGAATGTTAGATATACATTTTTTCCTAGTGTACAAGTGGGTTATAGGCCTGTTATTTCTTATGAAGTTGTCGCATGTCAAAGGATGGATGTCTTTGAATAGAACAACCACCAGTCTAGATCTCATCAAGTACTGCATATCTCGCAATAAAGTGACCATATAATTGGAAGGCTACAGATTGGCTAATGGACAAAGCAATATCTACATTTGGTAACAGACATTTGCAGGTGGCTATTTACACACTAATTGGAGTCCTCAACCATTCATTAATTATATATATTCATTGAACTTCCTGAAGCATAACTACTTGTGTATGCATATGGAGAGCTTGAAAGCAAAGAGCAAAAATCCGAGGGGTGCGGCATTGTCAACCATCGATGGCTTATCGCCATGGTTTCAGAGAGACCGCAGGTGCAGTTTCTGTAAGAGAGAGTTCAAGTCCGGACAAGCTCTTGGCGGCCATATGAGCGTTCACCGGAGAGAGAGGGCTGAAATGATGCTGTCTCCTTCATCTTCATTGGACAGTCTCAACACTACAAGCCCTAACCCTAGTACGGTCAGTTCATCAACTTCATCAGCTTCTTCCTCTCTTCCTTCTGTACCCAAGTTCTTGCCTTCAGTACCAGCCTTCGAAAATAGCTTGGGAAAAAAGGCTTCGGCCGTTAATGACGCGATGTCTCGCTCTCAATGTGATCATGCTGTGATGAAAAGAAGAGCAGTGGGAGTGAATCTGAACAAAATGGCTCTTGTAGAGGCTGAACTTGGAGAGAAACCAGCAGTTTTGAGTAAAAGAGGTGAAAATTCTAAGGTTTGGATGAAGAAGGAGGTGGCTAAGTTGGAGTTAAGCATGGATTTCATGGGAGGGGCAGAGGAGGATTTGGATTTGGAGCTTCGGCTCGGCCGGTCTTAGATTGTTGCAGATTTAGAGTTGATGATTACTAGTGTTGTTTTGTTTTCCTTTTAGGTTAACTGATGTTCACTAGTGTTGTTTTGTTTTCCGTTTATAGCTTACTTCTTAGTTTACTTCTACCTTGAGTTCTCCATAGACTGCTTTTTGTTATTGAGTTTTTTACTTCAGAAAAGGTAGTACCAGAAAATTGCAATTTCCGATCAAATTGTTACTTCATATGTCTAATGTATGCTTATGCAAATGATCCTTTGGACAAGTTCTTAATTTAGTTTCACTCTGTGTTTGACGTGTTCTTTAGCTTTTGCTGGTGTGAAAATGTTTAAATGTCCAAGTTTGACCATGCTGTGATAAGACTATAAATTGCCAAAACTTTATGACAGTTGTAAATCATTTTCTTACATCGCCATTTTGAACAGACAAAGAAGAATAAATGAATCCTTTGCATATTTGCATGAAATTGTAGAACGTAGCTCAAAGCTGACAAGCTACTATATACGATGAAGGGCCATTAAATGATTGACCAGCAAGCATCAGCTGGTGCAATATTGACAGAAACATCATTGATTATTCTTCATCAACTTCCATTTTGTCCAAAATAAGCAGCTCATTACATTGACTTCTTTCGAGAAAAGCATACGGAAAGATGAAACATCCAGAAATCAATAAAGACACGAAGTTGAAGTTGAAGTTGAAGTTCAAGTCCCAGTTATGTGTTCGTAATTTCCAAGGTTCTGTTTCTGCTGCATGGCATGCATGTTCCCAATAAATGTCTGGAGTTATGGCATGATAACCTTGCCCTTTTTAGTAACGTGCCTTTGCTCGTTCTCTTATTCCACATACCATTTTTCTGCTTCCATAGCTTTCGCGACATGAATTTTTCACCATCCATCTGTCTCCGCATTTACTTGCTGCCAATGCTCATGAAGTACGTAGCCAGCTAGCTCCTGAGTAATGAATTTGGACTGGTGGAGTAACAAATAATTGAAATGAGGCTAAACTTTGCAATCAAGATTGTATAAGAATGAGAAGTTATTTATTAACAAACAATAACATTTGCTCGTTGATAAATTTTATAAGGACAATATACCAATACAACCTTATATACTTGAATATGTGTCAATATAACTCTCAAATAATTGAAACCAGGGGCGGAGATAAGGGAGCCCCCGCCAACAATTTTTCAACGGGTATTAATTTTAGAAAATTATCCTTCAACCCTGCCAGAAGTTTTCTAAGGTTACCAATTTTTAAAAAATTACCATCCAACCCCATCAAATTGAATAAAATTAATTTTATTGGATATTATTTTTAAAAAAATTAATTAATTAGCCCTCGCCAGAAAAAGTTTCTGGCTCCGCCCCTGATTGAAACTACAAAAACTACTCTAACTAATTGATGAAAATGCCAATTTAACCATATGGCGGACAATCCGAGGTTGACATAGTCTTTCTGGTCATTCATTTAATCTAAAATGCCCAAAATGCCCAAAATGCCCTTTGGTCCAAAAACAAAAAGTGTGTGAACAGTTATATGCTTACCACCGTCGTTCGTGCTCCGTCACCACCGTTGTTGCCCCACTCCGTCGATGTTCCACCGCTGCTACTAGGCTACCACCTGGTTGCCGCTGCGCCACCAAACTCACAACCACCTAATCCCAAACCCATCAGCTCCACTACCTCAATCCCGCCACACAGGCCCACTTCGTTGGCCATCACCAGCCCCGCCAACACCAGCCTCGTCGCCACCAGCCCCGTAACCCAGTCCTAATCGATGACCCGTTCCCTTTAGCCCTAATCAGCCCTGTCACCCAACCCCACGCCGTTCGCATCCCAGCACCTCTACCACCAACCCCAGTCGACGACCTGTCCCTTTTAGACCTAATCGACATCACCCAGCCCCGTCACCCAGCTCCACGCCGTTCGCCACCTCAATCCCACCACTCAATCTTAATTGATGACCCGTCCTCTTTAACCTGAATGGACGCCACTCATCCCCCATCCCCTCCACTAATTGACCCGTCCCCTTTATCCCTAATCGACGCCTGCTGTTATAAAAACTATTACTCCGCTACTCCTGTAGCTTTCACCAACGTTGGAGAAAAAGGAGGTTCGCGACCGGAAAGAAGAAAAAAGGAGAGAAGAATAAGAAAAGAAGAGAAGAATAGAGAATATGAAGAAAATGATTAGGGTTATTAGGGGCATAGTATTAAATTAAACTTTTTTCTTTTTATTTTCTTTTTTCAATGGGGTAAAATTGAGTTTTCACCCAATTCCGACTTAAATATGTTGGAATGGATATCTTTGCACTTTGACTTACTATTTAGGGTTATATTGACACTTTCAGTTATCAAAAGATAATATTAACATTTACGTGAATTATATAGGGTTATAAGCACGTTTCTCGGTATGATTTTTGTGCCTATAGCGTATACTCTACCTATATTTAGGAGTATATATAACTGTGCACTCAGGAGTAGTTGCGGATGTAGGAGGGTAGTCGGATAACACATGCCACTTAAAATAAATATGAAAAATTTTAAAATAAAATTTTTAAAAATATATTGGTGCTCCATTCATTTGTGTGAAAATTCAAGAGACTCAGCTTTGACAACCTCCTTGAATAACTCAAGGGGAGGATCAACGCAACGGCCATATGAGAAGATGCGAACTCAGAGAAGAAGACGTTCATGCCTCGACAAAACAAAAGAATGATCTCATCGTTAGAAACAGTCTCCCCCAAGTCACAAAATTCATCAAGGTGCATGATTCTTACAAGTATAGTAGTTCTGGACAGAAAGATCATCTTGTCGTGTACTCATTAAACAAACTTTGAGATGGAGCCTATGTGCACACGAAGCATTCTGATACCTGTCAGAAAGAGCTTTCCACACATGAGCAGAAGTCATGAGACCATTGATAACATACATTAAAGCAGAAAAGAGAGTCGAGAACAACAGATTTTAAATCTGTTGATTTGTCCTGATACAAGCTAAATAGTCCTCGGATGTTGCAACAACAGTCATTGATTTCGCGGAAAACTCAGCGTTAATTGCTGATTTCTCAAAAGTCTCAATGGCAGAGGAAACATAAGGTAGAGAGAGGCAAGCCTTGGATGCACATTTGATGACTCATTTACACCCACAAAAATGCATTTTGGCGGTAAAAAAGGACCGTATTACATCTCCTACTCACACATCATTATTTTAATTCAATAGAGTTGGATCAGATTTTTCATGAAGGATCTATTGATATCTATTTTTAGATTGTGTTAGTGTTGATCACAAGTGTATCCCGTTCAAATTATGTGTGTTGATTTGATGCATGCTATTGTGATTGTTTTGAATTCACTGCCTCAAACAGATGGGTTTATTTCGGTAGACTCGAGTCGAGTTTGTTGTACGGTTCCATAGTAAAAGACTGCTATAATTTTTTTTACTTTCATTTAGTGATAGAGGCTAGTGGTAGGATTTAATTTTTAGTTTTTTTTAAAATGAGATTATTTCATATCATATTGTAAAAGATCATTCAAATGTAGACTTTTGACCAATCTAACTATTATCAATATAGAGGAGGTAAATTATACCATACCCTAGGATACGGTAAAAGATGGTATCCCTAGATACATCAGTTATCGAATATAATCGACAGTTATCTTCACCTAAATAATAGGGAGTGAATTTATTTTAATTAAATTATTATAATCACCTCATTTATTTACAGAGATACCGTAAAGAATATATTCCCAGTGTACCGTATAGAAATTGTATAGAGGAAGTTTCAGGATATGTGGCATATCCATAAACTTATGCATGGGCCCCCTGATTTTTTACCTTAAAGTTGGAATTTAAAATATACATATATATATATATATATATTAAGTTAAAACAAGTAATATTATTTATTTGAATGTGAAAATATAAAATAAAAAATACATTTTAAAATTTAGTATGTAATTTAACAATGTAGTGTATAAGTGATAAAATACAGTAAATTGGATAAGTCACTTGTCAGGAGGCCTCCCCATTAATATAAAGGGTAAAATTTCTAAATATTTCAATTTTCGAAGTTTTTAAAAAAAAATGAAGTGCTTGCATTCCCCCAGTTCCTTGTTTAGTGCACATACACAACTTAGTTTTTCAACACCAATCTACGACTATAGAGTATATGTGCACTTTTGAAAAACATATGAGAGTATATGTGCACTTTTAAAAAATATGTGGAAGGTATATGTGTAATTTAAAAAAAAACTGGGCATTAATGCACTTTTTAAATTATTGATTCAGGGTATTAATGCACTTTAAAAGAGTAAAAAATCATGGGTGTGATGATAAAACGTCCCATTTTTCTTTAGAAGAATAGGTTGATTGGTTGGTTTTCTGACTTAAGTTAATCTTTTTAATAATATACTTCCTTTGTTTCACTATGTTTGACACCATAAGTTTAGATATATTTTTTTCAAGTGAAAAATGTGTGTAGGGAATTGAGTGAGGAGAGTAAAAAGTTTAATGAGTAGTTGAGAATGGTGTACTTTTTGCCATAAAAAAAAGTGACAATCTAAGAAAAACATAAGAAAATAGTAAGTGTGTCAAACATAGTAAAACAGACGGAATATCTCGGTTATTAGTAACTACCTGGTTCTCCGGCTAAATTATGATTATTAATATTTTAACTGCCTGGACCTCCGGCTTAATTGTAATTATTAGTGTTGGTTACAAGACCTTTTTCTAATCTCTGGCTTTGTTTGATAGTTACACTTTTAATACTATTAACTAACAACCGGGAAAGATAATTAGCTAGAGTTTTGACTTGGACCTTGGTCAAGTCTTCAATCAATTTTGATTATCAGCACACTTTAATATTTCATCAACTCCATAAACTTCGCTCTCCACTTTCTTTGGCTTTCCTTGCCTAGATTGTACTGAAATCGATATCTGTTATTTCAACTCATTTGTACATTTCAAATTGGTTCAAAGTATTTAAATGATTTTAGGCCAGTTTATTTATAGTTTAGTATACTATAATTTGTTTATGAAATTTATTTTATCAGTGTTAATAATATTTGTATTAAGTTTATATATATTTTTAAAATTTAATTCTCTTCTAAGTCCGTAATTTTTTTGGGAAAGATCGTATTTCCATAGCCGGAGTTTAATTAGAATAATAAAAGGTAAAATATTTTAGTTGCAATATTAAAATTTATTATGCAACCATGCCTCCAGATTGTGAGGCATATGAAACATTTGCTTCATGCCCCCAATTTGGAAATTATATAGGGGCCTCATTTTTAATTATTTTTTACTATATATATAGAACAAAATAGTAAATATTATATTTTAAATAATTGCCTCAATAATTTCATTTTTCATTTTTTATGTGAGCCCCATTTTATAAATATTAGCTACCTAAATATTATAAATGGGGCCTATATTTTAAATTTGCTTCGGTCCCCTAAATAGTTAGTGCCGACCTTGTATGCAATGTGTTATAATTATAAAAATGTATAACCCGATTTATGCAACCCAAATTTTTTATCTTCATTTTTTCTAATTTGCATTTTAAACATTTATCTAAATCGTTTTTCAATATACAAACTCTTTAAGTCCAGCTCTTTTAATTTTGCTTGCAACTTAGACTACTTTGGGTTCTGTTCTTTTATCTTAAATTGAACCAAACTGGCTGAAACAGAACTGATCCGAAAAATAATAATTAAGCCAATTAAAAATAGTAGTGATAGACCTAAATTAAATTAAATTTTATCAACACAAAATTAAATATAATTAAATTAAACTAAACTACATTTAAGTTGAAAAATACAGAGCTTTAATCTTAGAAAACCTCTCCGGTTAGAAAACCTCTCATCATGGCAACTCTTGTTTCAATAAATTTTAAGGTTAAATTATATCTATATATCGAGATATATGTTAAAGTTTTTAAAAATTATGAGAAACTCATTACAATAAATGGAAATATTGATAAAATCATCTCATTAATATTATTAATTATTAAATGATCTTATCTAACGATTAGACAATTTAAAACACGATTTTGATTGTATTATTACTATTTTCAAAAAAAAATTAAATGCTAAAACAAAGAGATATAAACTAAAATTAATACGAATCCTATTAATTGTATTATTGCTATTTTCAAGTTTTATTTTAATTGTATTATTAGATTGTTTTTGTTAGATACGATGTGTGCAACCCATTAAATTTGATAACTTATCTCTTCGTGGTCTTGCAAATCTTGCAAATTCATGATTACACTATTGGAAAACAAGTAATTAGGCACCGGTTCATTGGCTATGGGGTAAAGAAACCAGTGCAGAATAGATGTAAGGCACTGATTTTATTACAAAATTATTGAAAACCGGTGTTGTTGGTGAGTGTCAGCACCAGAATAAAGGAACTGATGCTGAAAACCGGTGCCTTAAATTTTAAATAGGACTGGTACTAACGAAGGGGGTGCAAGTGACCGATGCTGGAACAGGGTTCCATGTGCGCAACAGTGTATTTGACTCCATAAAAATGGAGGGAATATTATAGCACCGGTATGAAGCAAGTTGGCGGTGCCTGTGTGAAATTATAGCACCGGTAAGCTTAAAATCGGTGCCTGAAAAATGGGACCCAAATGGAAGGAGACTAATTATTTTCTGTGTTAAGCACCGATTTCGGTAAGAACACAAAATCGGTGATGAAAATAGTCATGTTCACATTTTTTTGGGTGACGAAAAACAGAGTATGTGATATGTTTCATGTAAGGCACCAGTTTTTGTTTACACAACACCGAAATTTAGACTAGTGTTGTGTACCTAGAATAAATTATTTTACTTAGCTCTCGGGTTGCCAAAAGGATTTCAAAAAAATTAATCAAGGCGACCGTAAGCAGCTGTTTTTCCATTTCTAGGTACCGATCTGTTACATTTCAGCACCGGTCTTTGAACCGATGCTATGAACTTAGAATGAATATTTTTAGTTTGCTCTCGGGTTGTGAAACAGCTCTGGAAAAATAATTCAAGACAACCATAGGAAGCTAGCTGTCTTGTTGCTATCTTGGCACTGGTTTTAATTTTTTCAGCACTGGTTTATGTACCGGTGTTGTAAATGAATAAAAAAAGTCGGCATTAAGCAGCCTGAAGCGGCTGCTATGTGGTTATATTAGCACCGATTTTGTCGTTTACAGTGCTGGCTTTTGTACCGGTGCTGTATACTTGGAATTTTTATCACAAGTCGGGTTGGGAGAAATGGCCAAAAACATTAATTCAAAGCTGCCTCAGGCAGCTGCTTAATCTATTTATGGCACCGATTTACGAGCTTTATACCGGTGCTAGTGATTTTAAGTTGGAAATACATACAAATACGACGTATTCCAATCCCAATCTTGGTATTCCATTTCTAGTTCTTGGAGAGGAAATCTAACCTATCTTCCCCATCAGTTCATACTCCCAACCTCTGCAAAGGAATAAGGTGAATTCTCTTTCAAACATTGCTCTTCGTTCTACAAAGTTTATTTATCATGAACCCAATGGTTTTGTTAAAATGTTGGTTCACTTAGCTCTAAAATAACAATTTTGTTCGATGTTGCAATCATGTATGTAGCATTAGTGCGTAATAACTACATATATCTATCTATATCTTGGAGTTTATTGGCTCTCATTGAGCGATTGTTGATGTTCATCAAAACTAGTATTCTATAGGATTTATTTATGCATGGAATATGTTTGTTGAAATACCTGAGTGGACATTGTGGGATATGGTGCCAAAAACTCCACTAAAGAGGCCACGCAATGCATCCCTTTCCTATCCTAGGATGCAAGCCAACAATGAACAACAAGAGAAGAGGTTCGTCTCGTAGCAAACAAAGTTACTTGAACAAACGTACAGAACAAGGAGACATTTTCAGGAGAGAGGAATCGAATTAGCTCCCCCAGTTGAAAAATCTATCTGGGCACTTGGGTGGGAGAAATTGTGTGAAACACCTCCAATGTTCAACTTCAGCATAGTGAGTGAGTTCTATGCTAATGTGTGGTGTGGTGAGAGGTGGACTGGGCATTATGTCGTGGGAAAATGGTGACATTGACTGATGAATCCATAAACGAATTGTACGGTTTGGAAACTGTCCCCCCCGAAGAGGATTGATTTCTTGCATTCCACTTCAAGACCGATGCGGGTTGGGATTTCGACGATCCCACAAGACAGGAGATCTTAAGGACAATGACTATGGTGGGGCCCGATATCGATTCTCTTGTGAAACAAGGTTGGACAAAGATTCCAATAAAGCACCTCACGCCTGAGATGAATGGATGATACCACATCATAGCATCAAGAATTGACCCCGTCACAGTGAACACTGAGGTTCACAGTATGAGGCTGGCGCATCTGTACGCCATTAAAAAGAAACTGGAAAATGGTGAACTTTTTGAGACAGGGTGCAGAGACCAAATCAGGTTGTTATGGTTTCTGCAGCCTCATCTCCGAACTGTGCACAAAAGTCAGTGTGCCCCACCATCCCAATGACATATATGGGCACCCAATAGGTAAGACTACAACAGACTCCTTCTTCAAAAATCCTTAGGAAAATGTGGATCATTCTTTGGAATCTAGAGTCGCGGCGTTGGAGGTGGGTGTACAAAGTCTGCTGACGGAATCACAATATCAAATGGCCTAGTGCGATCACATGGGTAAGGTTTTTCAATACCAGTTCTCAAACGCAATGAAAGCAGTTGGACCTTTCCTTACATTTCCATGCTCGGGCGTTAGGCAGAGCGACGTTGGGTCTAACTTAGTAGATGCACAGATTTCGGATGAAGAGGCGTTTGCTAGATATTATTCATGAATTTCTAATACTGTGTTTTTTTACAAATTCTATGTTATTTTGCAGACAAAATGCAATTATTATCCATTACTTCGAGGATTATTTTTCTTTTAAATTTAATTTATGGTGGGAAAATATTGATTTTCCATTAATATTTTCAAAAAAATCACAATTTAGAGTAGGACATGTATTACTACTTTCTAATTTATACAATAAAAAATTCCATTATTTAGAATTAATTTATTTAGGATATAAAAACTAGAATCAAGTGTTTCAAATCAATGCTTAATGTGAAACATAGTTTTGGGCAAAACTGTAATTTCTAAAAATGTTGCACTTGTTTTCTATGATAAGTTTTGAGGAATTTTCATTTACCCAATCAAGTCATAATTGCGTAGTTATGATCGTGCGATACTCAATTGCACTATTGAATAATCAATTTTGAGTTTTGCCAACTTCAAATTTCTTGGAGGGACCTAAGTGCAAAAGACAAAAAAACTTCACTCGGAGGTCCAAATTCAATTCTGCTCGGATGCAATCCTACATTATGGGGGCCCTAATGTCAATTCCTAGAACGAATAAAAAAAATTCAAATATTCGGTGAAAATAACTCACAAAGAAAACTTCACGTTTGAACTTCCTAGCTTCTAAGTTATCTAGAGTAAATTACTTTAGGACATGTACTAGTGCTTTACAAATTCTATTTAAACATGACATTCAATTTTAAAATATATATTAACCCAATAATACACAATATGAGGTTATTTGGCTACAAAAAGGAAGGTGTAATTTAGTTTTGGGCAACAGTGTTTTTTTAACAAAGTTATGATCGGAGGGTTTTCGGGTATCCATCGGACACAATTTCGAAACATGAGCTATATTGAATGTTTAATCGACTATTTATGAGTCCAATATCATATAAAAAAAAGAAGGGACAAACACTTTCCCCCTGCTGAGGGACTTAAATTAAATATTGCAATATAGTTGAAATGAAAATGAGCATCGGTTAGGTGTGTTGAACTATTGGTGCTAGGGGTTTTAGGGTTGGAAGATTTGAAAAATATGGTCTATACTTAGGCGGGAAATCTAAAATTTTGTCAATTCTGTTTCAGCACCGGTTATCCGACCAGTGCTGATACGAAAATTCATTTCCCGCCCAATTTGATTGGGCTAAAAAGTTTTCAGCCCAACTGTAATTATATAGGCACCGATTTTCCAAAACTGTAATTATAATTATAATCCTTTCCGCGATTAAGCATCTCTACGCAGTTGCTTTATTGTTTTCTTGCACCAATTTTTTAAAACCAGCACAGGGTTTTCGACCGGTGCTCATGACTTAGGAAAAAAATTCTCAGCTTGCTCTCGGGTTGGGAAAAAACTGAGGCAGCCTCAAGCAGCTGCTTTATACCCATTCAGCACCAGTTTGTGGGTAGAACCAGCACCAGTTTGTCGGGTAAAAAAATGCCCAACTTGGTTTCATCTACCCCATTGATTTTTTTAGTTGATTGAATCTCAACCATTAAAACTTTGCCTATATAACTATACCTGAAACCCTAAATTTAACCCACCTCATTGCCCTCTCATTATCCTCCCTCTACCTCCTCCTCCTCCTCCAACACCTCTTCCTCCTCCTCCACCACATCTCCCTCTCCAGGCCACCACCTAGCCCTCCCCGACGCCGACCTGACGCCGACCACGACGACCACCATTCTCTCTGCGTGGGTGTTTGTGTGAGATTTTGTTCATTTTGTTCATTTTCTGATTGTGTGATTTTTTTTATTGTTCATTATGTGATGTTTGAACTATAAATGAATGCGATATAGTTGGTCGTGGGATGTTTTTTATGACATAGTTTGAACTGCCTCAAACAACTACAATGTCATTGTTTATTGATAGTGTATGTTTCGTAATAATGGATTCTATCATATTGTATATATATTGAGTATACAAGTTTTTGGGAAAAAAGGTTATTGTAAAGTGTATTGTTGTGAATTGAGGCGGTGCCCAATGTGCCTTCCAGTGTGATTGATGGCTCTTTGGAGCATTGATTCCAGGATGAACTAGATTAAGGTGTACAAACCTCTTTCACTTGTTTTGATGATTTCAAGTTGATGTTTATGCCTAGTTTGGGATGAAATTTGATTTTGTCGTGGTGTATTGGTTGCTCTCTATTCATGCGGTGCCCTCTCACTAATTAATGCTTCTTCCATTATGGAAATTGTAGTAGCATTTGTAGAACTCTTTCATTTAAAATGCGGAGATTTTGCAGTATATGAGCACCAAGTAAACATGGTGTGCTTAACATTTAGTGTTTAACAGTAAAACATAGTTAATGTTAAATACATAGTTAAAACATAGTTATACACACCATGTTTCCTTGGTGTTTAAACACTGCATAAATTCAACATTTTAAATCATGTTCTTCGACAAATCGTACATGTGCAAAAAACTTAATGGAAGAAGCATTAGTTAGAGGGCACTGCATGCCAACCCATTACCACTATTTCAAATTTGAAGGCTTCTTCTTCTTTAATTTCAACCTTCTTTAACTTCAAACTTGAGGGCGTCTCATTTTCCACTATTTGAAACTTCACTTGTAGGTGTATCCTTCCAATCGAATTAGGGCTGAAACTTCACTTGACATTGGATGAGAATCGTTTTTAGTTGGTCTCCTATGAATGGAAGAAATAGTGTTGAACAGGCCTCTACAGATATTCTGGAGGTTGGTTGACATATTAAAAACGTAATTTTCTTATTCTTACTTATTGATTACTTTCACGTAATTATTGATTGAGTTATATTGTACACAATAGATATTTTCCCTGGCAAGAGGAGCGTACAATGGCAAGGAGATAACAAACGTCGCGGACACCTGTTGTGAAACTTGGGTGAACATGTCTTCCAACGATTCAAGACTTATGTGGACCTTGTGTATTTCAACGTGTATTTAATGTCGACATATTTACTTTTTTCCCCTAAAGTTATCATATGGATGGTTTCCTTTATTTCCACTTGTTTAGATTTTTACTTTCATTAATTTCCTTTCTTAGCATAAATTTTAGTTTCACATTTTGTGTTCTTGAATCTTCTAAGTTTCTTCTATGATTTTTTCCCGGTTTTTTATTCGGGGTGGGCCAGGATAAATTATTAGTGGAAATTGCAAATTGAAAAAAAAAATCAAGCACCGGTTTTCCAAATAAAAGCACCGATGCTATAAACATCCATTCTCCAAAGCCGAAGTATCAGAAAATAATTGACAGACCATTGCTAGGTTATGAAATATGTCCATTTTTAGGCATTGGTTTATTTTCTTAAATCAGTGCTAGGAAAGAACCGTTGATCATTGTCAATGTACTTAAACAACAATTCAACAAAAAGCACCAGCATCTAAAATACCAGTGTTGAAATTATATATAGAGCACAAGTTCATTAAACTGGGGTTGAATCTACGTTACTAGCACCGATTTTGTTTACCGGTGCCATAGTAACTACATTTCATCACCACCCTACGTAATCACCGGTTAACTGGAGGCTATTTCGGGTGCCAGATGCCCCAGCAACTAGTGCCGATTTTGTTTACCGGTGCCATAGTAACTACATTTCATCACCACCCTACGTAATCACCAGTTGACTGGAGGCTATTT